>SJYX01011540.1:114586-144090 GCA_006410675.1 Oreotragus oreotragus
GACTCGATGGACGTGAGTCTGAGTGAACTCCAGGAGTTGGTGATGGACAGGGAGGCCTGGTGTGCTGCGATTCATGGGGTCACAAAGAGTCGGACACAACTGAGCAACTGAACTGGACTGAAAATCACTGCAGATGGTGACTGCAGCCATGAAATTAAAAGACACTTACTCCTTGGAAGCAAAGCTATGACCAACCTAGAGAGCATTTAAAAAGCAGAGACATTACTTTGCCAGCAAAGGTCTGTCTAGTCAAGGCTATGGTTTTTCCAGTAGTCATGTATGGTGTGAGAGTTGTACTATAAAGAAAGCTGAGTCCCAAAGAACTGATGCTTTTGAACTGTGGCATGGAGAAGATTCTTGAGAGTCCCTTGGACTGCAAGGAGATCCAACCAGTCCATCCTAAAGGAAATCAGTCCTGAATATTCACTGGAAGGACTGATGTTGAAGCTGAAACTCCAATATTTTGGCCACCTAATGCAAAGAGCTGACTCATTTGTAAAGACCCTGATGCTGGGAAAGATTGAAGGCAGAAAGAGAAGGGGATGACAGAGGATAAGATGGTTGTATGGTATCACCAACTCAGTGGACATGAGTTTGAGTAAACTCCAGGAGTTGGTAAGGGACAGGGAGGCCTCGCGTGCTACAGTCCATGGAGTCACAAAGCGCTGGACTTTACTGAGTGAATGAACTGAACTGAAGAGAAACCAGGTATCAAATTATCAACATTCATTGGATCATAGAAAAAGCAAGGGAATTTTTAAAATTACGTCTTCATTGACTACACTAAAGCCTTTGACTATGTGGATCATAACAAACTGGAAAATTCAAAAAGAGACAGGAACATGAGAACACCATACCTGTCTCCTGAGAGACCTGTATTCAAACAAGAAGCAACAGTTAGAAGTGAACATGGAACAACTAACTGGTTCCTAATTTGGAAAGGAGTATGTCGAGGCTGTATGTTGTCACCCTGCTTATTTAACTTATATGCAAAGTACATCATGTGAAATGGCAGGCTGGATGGCTCACAAGCTGGAATCAAGATTGCCACGAGAAATATCAATAACCTCAGATATGCAGATAATATCACTCTAATGGCAGAAAGTGAAGAGGAACTAAAGAGCCTCTTGATGAAGATGAAAGAGGACAGTGAATAAGCTGGCTTAAAATTCAACATCCAAAAAACTAAGATCATGGCATTCAGTCCCATCATTTCATGGCAAATAGATGGGGAAAAAGTAGAAACAGTGACAGATTTTCTTTTCTTGGGCTCTAGAATCACTGCAGATGGTGACTGCAGCCACGAAATTAAAAGACACTTGCTGCTTGGAGCTATGACAAACCTAGACAGCATGTTAAAAAGCAAAGGCATCACTTTGCTGACAAAAGTCTGTATAGTCAAAGCTATGGTTTTTCCAGTAGTCGTGTATGGATGTGAGTGTTGGACCATAAAGAAGGCTGAGCAGCAAAGAATTGACAGTTTCAGATTTTAGTGCTGCAGAAGACTCTTGAGAGTCCCTTGGACTGTAAGGAAATCAACCAGTCAACCCCAAAGGAAATCAACCCTAAATATTAATTGAAAGGACTGATGCTGAAGCTGAANGGCTGAGCAGCAAAGAATTGACAGTTTCAGATTTTAGTGCTGCAGAAGACTCTTGAGAGTCCCTTGGACTGTAAGGAAATCAACCAGTCAACCCCAAAGGAAATCAACCCTAAATATTAATTGAAAGGACTGATGCTGAAGCTGAAGCTCCAATACTTTGGCCACCTTATGGAAAGAATTGACTCATTAGAAAAGACCCTGATGCTGGGAAAAACTGAAGGTAAAAGGAGAAGGTACGGCAGAGGATGAGATGGTTTGATAGCATCACCAACTCAATGGACATGAATTTGAGCAAATTCCAGGAGGTAATGAAGGACAGGGAAGGCTGGAGTGCTACAGACCCTGGGGTGGCAAAGAGTCGGACATGACTGAACAACAACAAAATGTATGTGCATATACAGCTAATTATCATTATTCATGGATTACATATCTGTGAATTAGTGGTAATCTTACAGATATGTGCAGAGCAATATATATGTTGAGATATACACATTAATAAATAACTGTGATCAAGAAAGTTTGGCAACCACTAGTGATGAAATGTAGAGCTCCAAAGTAGAATTTAGGAGATCACTTATATTTTAGAGGACAGCAGAGAGCAGTGAAGGACAGAGAAAGACCAGTCAGTCATCAGTCACAGAGACTGACAAGAACTAGAAGGGAGCCATTTCAAGAAAAAGGAGTGCGTGCTCAATTATGTCAGATGCTTCAAAGAGGTCAAGAATAAGGACTTAAAAGATCTTTTAAAAAATTATTTCCCTCACAGATCTGGCAGCTGACACACTCTTTCAACAGTTTATTTATTGAGCAAGAATCAAGATAAAGCTACTAGAAATAGGAATTTCCCTAGTGGTCCATTGGTTAGGACTCCACACTTCCACTGTAGGGGGCACAGGTTTGATGCTTGGTTGAGAACTAAGATCCTGCATATCCCACAGCATGACCAAAAAAAAAAAAAAAGCTACTAGAAATAAAACCAGATGCTGTTGGCAACTGCAGGGGTCAAGAAAGTGACCCATGGGCTAGGAATTTAAAATGTCCCTCTTTAAGCATGGAGTAGAGTTTCCTGATAAGTCGAGAGGGACTTAGATTTGTACACTTAAACTTTTTTATTTTTGTTGTGCCATGTCACTTGTGGGATCTCAGTTCCTTGACCAGGGCCTGAACCCAGGCCACAGCCGTGAAAGCTTGGAAGCCTAACCACAAGGCCACCAGGGAATTCCCCAAACCTTATTTCTTTAAAAAAATGAAGGAATCAGTATGCTTAGGGTAAGAACAGCTTCTGCATGTTTCCCTGCTGACCTCTGTCAGCAGCAGTCAAGTAGGAACCCCAGAACTGTGCATGTCCTGGCAAAAGTCCCCATTTTACTCAACATTCACAGCTTCTCTTAACACTATCTCCCTTGAGATCATTATGCACTTTATCCCTGTTCAGTCAGTTATCATTAGAATCCAGGATTCCCCAGCCACGCCTTATATTCTGATCTCTAAAATTCCTACAGTCTTCCTTTCATCGCTTCTAACTTTACTTTACACCCCTTCCTAAATTTTGAAATCCTTTCACAACTGAACTCAAGATCAAATGTCTGCAAAATCACTTACTTCTCAATCTCTTTTCTGAACATTTCCTTCACCTTAGTGCCTTAAGTGGAACTTGGCTCTCCCTTGATGGCAGTGTTTCCCCGCAGCCTTCTTGAATGTAACTATTCTCCTACAGTCTTTGGGACTATGGGGCCTTGAGATGGGGTGTCCTCTTATTATAAGTTGAACTTCCCTGGTGACTCAGTGGTAAAGAATCCTCCTGCCAATTCAGGAGACACGCATTTGATCCCTGATCTGGGAAGATCCTACGTGCTACGGAGCAGCTAGGTCCATCTGCCACAATGGTTGAGCCTGCGCTCTAGAGCCTGGGAGCTGCAATTACTGAGCCCACGGGCCCTAGAGTCTGAGCTCCACAAGAGAAGCCATCGCAATGAGAAGCACTCAAACTGCAACTAGAGAGTAGCCGGCACAGTAACAAAGACCTGGCACAGCCAAAATAAATTTCTTTTAAAAAGCCTAAGTTATCAGACTACAGACAGCCCCCAACTTTGAACTGTATAACTTATGGTTGATTTTTCAACTTTACAATGGTGCAAAAGAACTACACATATGTGTGCGTGCTAAGTCTCTTTAGTCATGTCCAACTGGGTGTCACCCTGTGGGCTGTAGCCTGGGGCTCCTCTGTCCATGGGACTCTCCGGGCAAGAATACTGGAGTAGGTTGTCGTGCCCTCCTCCAGGGAATCTTCCCGATCCAGGAATCAAACCCATGTCTCTTATGTCTAATCTGCATTAGCAGGTGGGTTTTTTACCACTGGGGACACCTGGGAAGCCCCAATATGAATATAGTAGGAACCGTATTTCAGATTCTAAATTTTGATCTTTTCCTGGGCTAGCATTATTTGGTATAATACTCTCTTGTGATACGAGGCAGTGCAGGGACTCACAGCTCCCAGTCAGCCCTGTGATCTAGAGGGTAAGCAAGTCACACACTCACAACCATTCTGCACCCATATGATCAATTTTTCACTTTTAGTACAGTTCAGGGATACCTTCTTTTATCGTGCCTCACAGGCTTTCTCCAGCTGCCTCAAGTGGGGGCCTGTGCCTCGCTGTGGTGCACAGGCTTCTTTCTCATGGCAGTGGCTTCTTCTGTGGTGGAGCATGGGCTCTAGAGTGTGGGCTCAGTAATTGTAGCAGAGCAGTTTAATTGCTTCACAGCACGTGGAGTCCTCCTGGACCAGCTATCGAACCAGTGTTCCCTGCAATGGCAAGCAGATTCTTAACCACTGGACCACCAGGGAACTCCCTCTCACTGTAGTTTTGAACTGCATTTTTCTATTAGTGATGCTGAACATTTTTTTTATGTCAACATTATAAAGTAATTTGTGTTAGACGATTTTGCCTAACTTGTAGGCTAATGTGTTCTAAGCACTTTTACGGCAGGCTAAACTAAGCTATGTTGTTCAGTAGGTTGTATATTAAATGCATTTTTAACAAACAGTGGGTTTGACATAACTCCACTGTGAGCTGAGGAAGATTTGTATACTACACACTCGCTAGCTCCTTTTGTAATTTGCCTTTTTCCCTAGGTTACTCCTACTCATTTCCTTAAGATTTTAGATCCTGGTTGTCTGTCACTCTCTCCAGGGACAAAACTATCAGAATTCTTGGTGATATCAATATTTCTTCAATACCTTATGTTTCAAGTTCATTGACCTCTTCTCCCCCAGTGATATTCTACATCATACCTGAGCCACTCATTTCAATGGTCTTGGCCTTATCATCACCAATAACTGTAACTTACCCATAACTTCATTTCTTTGCAAACTTCTTCGGCCACATACTTGAGAATGTGTTATTTTAATGTATAATAGATATTTGGCAGTGATTGTAACTTCTTAAATTTTTTTGTAAAAGATGTTGAATAATATATCTCAGCATATTTCTTGCTTCTTTATTGTCTCCCTGACTACAGTGTAAGCTCTTTGAGGGTAAGGATTTTTGTTTTGTTTATTGTTATATCCTTAGCATCTACAACAATGCTGGGTCATAGAAGGTGCTTAATAAATGTGTTGGATAAATGAATGGAAGAAATATCTGTTACATATCAGGCCCTAGGAATACAACAAACAAGACAAAATCTCGGACTCTTTGGAACCTATAATTTTATACTGAAAATAAGAATATTAAAGTGATGAAATTTCACTATTTAGGTAACAAAGTATTCTTCTAATTTTTTGAGATATAACTGACACATAACATTATATGAGCTTCAGTACAAAATATTCTTGAGTCTGTATCAGGACTCTATCAAGAGTACTCCCGTTCTTGAGCCTTCCCTGGTGGTCCAGTGGCTAAGACTCTGCACTTCCAAGGCAGGGGGCCTGGGTTAGATCCCTGGTCAGGAAACGATATCCCACATACCACCACTTAGAATTCGCATGCTGCAACTAAAGATCCTGCATGCCACAATTAAACATCCTGTGTACCACAATGAAGATCAAAGATCCCATGTGCCATAACTAAGACTAGGCACAGTCGAATAAATAAAATACTTTTAAAAAGGAATACCCTCATTCCTGTTATTAGTTATCATTAAAGTTTATACAAAGGTGATTGGATCTGTATGAAATCATCACTTTGATATATGACTGATCATCTTTGGCAAATTGTCTTAGGTTGGGCTGCTCTAACAAAGTACTATGCACTAGGTAGCTTAGAAACAATAGAACTTTAATTCTCACAGTTTTGGAGGCTAAGAAATCTGAGATCAGGGTACTAGATGGTAGGATTCTGCTGAAGGCTGTCTTCCCAGTTTCAGACTGTGACTTTTCATTGTATCCTCACATAGTGGAAAGATGAGACAAGAGCAGTTCGTCTCTGAGTTCCTTTTGAAATGGGCACTAATCCCATTTATGATGGTTCACCCTCATGTCCTAATTACCTCTCAAAGTCTCCACCTCCTAATACCATCACATTGGGAGTTAGAATTTCAACCTATGAATTTTGGGGAGACCCAAGCATTCATTCTATCACACAAATCCAAAACTTAGGATTAGAGTACCAAAATAGTTCTATCTGTATACACTACATAAGAGATCTCCTTATAAGGCAAGCCCTGAGTTTTTGTATGTTAAGGGGTTTAGAATTTGCTTATATAATAATTTAAAGCCCTTAGACATTCATCCGGGGAAGGCAATGGCACCCCACCCCAGTACTCTTGCCTGGAAAATCCAATGGACGGAGTAGCCTGGTGGGCTGCAGTCCATGGGGTCGCTAACAGTCAGACAGACTGAGCGACTTCACTTTCACTTTTCTCTTTCATGCATTGGAGAAGGAAATGGCAATCCACTCCAGTATTCTTGCCTGGAGAATCCCAGGGATGGGGGAGCCTGGTGGGCTGCCGTCTATGGGGTCACACAGAGTCGGACACGACTGAAGTGACTTAGCAGCAGCAGCAGCAGACATTCATCGCCTTCCCTCTTTCCTCTGGGTTTTATCTTCTCCTTCACCTCATATCAGACCTTGTGCTCTCAATTATCCTGTCTTTGACCCCTCCATTTCTACTGGCCTTTTCTCTTACTCTTCAAACATGATAAAAACAAAACAAAAACACTTCCTCATTCCTAAACAAGCCACAAAAGTAAAAAGCCTTCCCTCAACTACTAAATATATACAGTATTAAAGTGTCTCTTTTTACTTCTCCATCTGGCCCTTCTAGTTTCAGCTAATGGTGTCATTCACCTACTTTCCCAAACGAGAAGGCTCTTTATCTCATCCCCCTTTTCTAACTGGTCTTCAAGGTCAGAAATTAGTCAAAATTTTGCGTGAGCACTTCTCTTCAACTCCTCAGCGATTGTTTTAGTTCTGGGTCTACTGTCTTGCCTAAATTACCATAGCTGGCCTGTCTGCAGTCTTTTTCCAGCAAATTATATTCCACAAACTTTTGAGCATCTATTATGTGTCTGGCACTGGAAACACAAAGACAAATATGACACCAGTCCCTATAGTCAAGAAGCTTGTCCACTCACACTGTAGCATCATTCCTATATGATTAATAAAAAACTTCTGTTGCCAGTAGAATTAAATCCAAACTCCTTAAGCAAGCATATAAGGCCATTTACCATCTGCCCTGGACCCACTGAATTTGCTGCCTTATTTCTCACTACTCTCCTTTACCTACAGTCTCTCCTAAGCTCTGACCATGCTGAACTTTGCACAGATCCTTGAAAATTCCACTGCTTTGGGAGGGGGGTTCATGTTTGGGAGTTCGTGTAAAAAAATAAATAAATACCAAAAAAAATAAATTAATTAAAAAAAAAATTTCCACTGCTTTTTATGTGCTATCTTATGCCTGGAATAACCTCTCCTGCCTCTCACCATTGGCCTGGGAGAAATTAATTCAGCCTTTGAAACTCAGCTTTGATCCTTACCCCTTTTTGACACTTTCCCAGACTTCTCTACTTATTTCTATGGATTGCTGTTCCCACAGGACTCTGTTTACAGCTCTAATATAGTACTCATCACCATGCATTATAGTTTATGTATTTACTTATTTATCTTTTCTACAATTCCTGGAAGTCAGGAACAGTATTGCTTTGCTGTATCAGGCATATGATAAATTCTTTTTTTGTTTTTTTTTTTTTTTGCCACGTTGGGTGGCTTGTGGGATCTTAGTTCCCTGATCAGGGAACAACTGGGCCCACAGTAGTGAAAGGGTAGACTCCTAACCACTGGACCACAAAGGAATTCCCTCCAGATATTTTTTACATGAAATCTCTAAGCACTTGGTCTTTTCTTATTTCCCCTAAATGGTAGTCTTTATTTCCTAGAAAAGGGAGCATTAAAAAAAATTCAAGTGAGCAACTAAAAAATCAGAAAAAAATAAAGGCTCCTTTAACTTTGAAAGTAGTCCTTTCTCTCCATCATCCCATTATATACCCAGTTATCCTAGTTATCCTGCAAAGTGCTGAACAAAATGTTAATATTCCACCAAAATCTAATGTCCGAATGTATGTGTAACCTTCTTCTGGTCACTTCCCACCTTACTCAATGGAAAAAGCACAATGATCTATTTATCTATGGCAAACAGAGTTACCCACGAACAGTAATACATTCTCTCTCATGAAGACTATGAAATTAAAACTATTACCTCATTTTTTCTGATCCCAGAGAGTACTGATAATTTACATAGAATTAAGAATATATCACTATTTATTGTCATCTTTTCTACAATATGAACTGCAGTAAGGTGATGTTTGGGGTAGAAGACCATTTTTAGGCTATTTCAATGTATTTTATTTTAAAATGAAATTAGCTTTT
Organism: Oreotragus oreotragus; assembly: GCA_006410675.1. Lineage (NCBI taxonomy): Eukaryota > Metazoa > Chordata > Mammalia > Artiodactyla > Bovidae > Oreotragus > Oreotragus oreotragus. Next base: position 123,056 of record SJYX01011540.1, read on the forward strand.
TAAAGCCTCTTCCTTCACTTAGAGCAGTTTATGCCTCTGTCATTCTACTGTGAGAAAGTAGCAGCAAAACTCAGGATATGAAAAAGCTCAACATAAGACAGTCATTTTTTTACCCCTTTCTCTTACTGCCAAACCAGGCTGGCAGGGTATGTTTCTAGCAGGAAGATGTGATGGTATCAGAGATCATAAAGTAATTTAAGTTAAAAAAAAAAGTAATTTATGATCATAAAGTAATTTAAGTTGGTATATGTTATGTTTACATCATGGGATATGTGATGTTTATAACATGTCATGTTGCCTCTCTTAAACTTTGACCACTTTCTTATACCCTATACCTAGAACAGATTACTACTTGCTCCTTTTCCTTTTATTTACAAAAGTTCTTGTCTTATTAGAAAACCATTCATAAAACTGGACTTTTAAAAAAATGGCTCATGTCAATTTATAAAGTTCTCTCTTGCTATTAGTGACTGTGGACACTTAAGACTCCAGCCTCAGAAAAATATCAGGGAAAAGATGGATGCTACAACTGAAACTGACAAATTATTTGTGTTCCTTTTTAGTGCTATTTTTTAAAGTTTTATTATGTTGGGTCTGTTTCTCTAGCTGTGGAGCAGGGGCTGCTCTCTAGCTGCAGTATTACACAGGCTTCTCATTGTGATGGCTTCCCTTGCTGTTCAGCATGGGCTCTATCGAGGCTTGGGCTTCAACAGTTGCAGCACATGGGGCTCAGTAGTTGTGGCACATGGGCTAAGTTGCTCCTAGGAACGTGCGATCTTCCCGGACCACGGATCAAACTGGTGTCCGCAGCAGTGGCAGATGGATTCCTAACCACTGGACCACCAGGGAAGTCCACTAGTTTGTTAAACTGGCCTGGGAATTCTTTTCTCTTGGAAGACTGTTAGGATCAAATTTGTGAAATGGGAGCTAATACCAACTATTCTCTGGTTTCTGCCAATTTGGGTTGCACATTTTTCTCCCTAGATCCCTGACACTATAGCTACACATCCTTGAAACTAGATTTTGTTCCCTACTAGATATAAAACTTTTCAGTGAATTTGAAAAACAGATCTGGTACAAATCGGGACCCCATCAGTTAATAGATAAGCTGTATGCATGGATAACCCTGATTACAAGCTATTTGTGAAACTTCTGGGTGAGAAGCCATTTCCAGAGCTACACTAACATGAAATCCCTTAAAATATGTGCAATGGGGGTAGTAAATAAACTATAAAATGCAATGGATTTGAATTTTCAAAAAATTTGTATGGAAGGCAATTTTCACCACAGCACTTTCTTTTGATAAGGGAAATTGCCAGTTGTTTCAGTTTGCAGACTTCCAAATGCTATCTTCATTTCCTCCATTTTCAGTTCATCTTATATGTTGGTGCCAAATTAATCTTTCTAGAACACAGGAATGTTACTCCCCTTCAAAAAAAATCAATAGTTTCCCACTGTCAGAGAAATAAGTTGAAAACAATTAGCCTGCTACTCAGTGCCACCATTATTTGGTTGTGACCTACCTTCCCCCTATGCTCTGGACTACCTATGCTGAGGATTGGCCTGCAGCCTTTAGGCTGTTAATTTCTGTATGGCCTTCAAGAATGACTTTTACATGTACAAAGGATGGAAAAGAAAATAACATGACACGTGGACATAAAAAATTCAAATTTCAGCAGTTTTTTTTTTTAATAGTCACTCTGGTTTTCTTATATATTTTCTGTGGTTGATTTCATGCTCTACAATAGTAGAGTTCAAAAGTTCCAGTACAGACCTTGTGGTCTTATCTGACCCTTTACAGAAAGTTTGCCAGTCCCACCAAGATCCACTTCTGTTCCCATCACTTAACCTATCAAGATCCCTCCCTGGCTGGAATGTACTACTCCCACTCATTTCTGATATCACCTCTGAGGATATCAAAGTAAAATTTTCAGAAACTTTCAAAACATGCTTCTCCCACAAAATCAAGATGAGCCAAGCATTAACTTAGACTTCCTTGGTGGCTCACATGGTAAAGACTCTGCCTGCAATGCAGGAAGCCCAGGTTAGATCCCTGGTTCGGAAAGATGCTCTCTGGAGAAGGGAATAGCAACCCACTCCAGTACTCTTGCATGGAGAATTCCATGGACAGAGAGAAGCCTGATGGGACTACAGCCCATGGGGTCCATAAAGTTGGGCATGACTGAGCAACTAACACTTACACTTAAGCATTTCAATTCATTGAAGGACCCAATAAGATGGTAAAGCTGGTTCCAAGGGGATTTGAGGGACTATTTATTTATGGGCATAAAACAATCAAATAAGGTTGCATGTTAAAACTGGATAGTGTCCCACAGAGCAATAAAACCCTAAATTTGGGGGTCACCTTTTCTATCAGTCAGAAATTTGTATCTTCACAATGTTTGAGCTCTAATTATTTAACAAGTAGCAAAGTTAAACACGGGTACCTTTTCTTAGAGACTCATCTTTGGGCAGAGGTTAAACCATGTCCCAGAGTCAACTGAAAGGTCATTCATGCCTCCACTCATTTCCATGCTTTAGATCATCTTTTTTCATAAAGCCTCTCCTAACCCTTCCAGTCAATATCGTCCTCTCCTTTTATGCACCCATTATATTTTGTACTTCCATTATAGGACTCAAATATCTTGACTTGTGTGTGCACTCCGTTTTCCCCAACAAGTACTAGGCTCCGTAGAATCATAGTAGAGCTGGCGTTTAACCTCCCCTTTTACCGAGATTCGAGAATTGGGTCCAATCTCTGTAGCTCCCAACATCTCCCTTGCACAGAATAGACACTAAGTCCTCAATGCTGAACAAGCAAGCCCCCAAACACTTCCCAAGTCGATTGCACTTTCCTTAAACTTTATCTGCTAATGAGCGGTGCACTGGTGTATGTCTCCCCTTGCTCCAGGGTTAAGTGACCTTCTAGAGTAGACAAGGAACTGTGTTTTTTACCAAGATCCTAAACCAGTGCCTTACACAAACCGGCAGTCCCACAAATAACTGTTGGGAAAAGATGGGAGGGGGCCTATCCCCCAACTGATGTACCTGGAGACAGGAGTGTCCTAATCTCTCCATTCCTACAAACTTGAATGGCTAATAACCTTCCTGTCTCACCTATAGCACTAATTTCTCAAAGTAGGTGCAAATGCCGGGCCCAAAGGGTAAAAAGTTCCCCCTCAAAAGACCTCAAATTTTCGCTCTTTACAGGATCTTCAACCCTCAGAAAGACGGCGAGGTGGACCCAGGCCCTTAATTCAGAAGTTAGCCCTTCTCCGCAAATATGAACAGCAGAGGCTTCTGCGGGGCAGTTCCTCCGCGGACTGGTTTACTCTCTTTAAGAATAACCGAATTTCATCAAGAGGCTTTTTAGTTCCTCTTCACTTTCTGCCGTAAGGGTGATGTCATCTGCATATCTGAGTTTATTGATATTTCTCGCCAGCTTGTGATTCCAGCTTGTGCTTCTTCACTCTCCCCTAACTCCAGGTGTGTTAGAGAGGGTTAAGGCAAAAACCAGCTGTTAAGTGCCTACCGTGTGCGAGACTGCCCTTGTGACCCTTTGCTGTCACTGGTGGGAGCTCACTTCTGACCACATCAACCAAGAAAAGCAAGTGGAAGCTGTGAGCCTCTACTAACCAGCCACCTGCTGCCACACACACCTGCCCATATATACACACATGTACATGTGCATGCACTTCCTCCCCACCCCAAGCAGAAATCACTTAAACCACTGCACAGAGATTCATTATTAACAATGATTAACAGCTCAGATCTTTTAACATGGGGGAGGACAAAGAAACAGACTATGAAATTTGACAAAAGCATCTGGACAAGAATATAGAGAGAAGATTTTAAGCTAGAAGTAAATTGAAAGTGTAACTCAGTCATGTCTGATTCTTTGCAACCCTGTGGACTGTAGCCACCAGGCTCCTCTGTCCATGGGATTCTCCAGGCAAGAATACTGGAGTGGGTTGCCATTTCCTTCTTCAGGGGATCTTCCCAACCCAGGAATTGAACCTGGGTCTCCTGCGTTGCAAGCAGATTCTTTACTGTCTGAGCCACCAGGGAAGCCCTCAGAAGGAAGATCCAAGTTCATCTAATCCAGTGGTTCTCTGAGGTTTCGGAGCATCCGAATCACTCCCACAGGCTGGAATAACAGATTGCAGGTCCCACCTGGGGATTCTGATTCTGTAGGTGAGGGACGGGGCCCATGAATGTGCATTTCTAACATGCTCCTGGGAGGTGCCGATGCTGCTGGTTTTCAAACCACAGCGTGAGAACCACTGGTTTGCCCTAACCTCTGATTTTAATGATGGGGAAGCTAAAACTCAAGAGCAGGTAAGCATCGTATGAGATCTCCGCAGCTGGTCAAGAGCTGACACTAAGATCTTGATCCGCGCAGTCCCCTGTCAGATGTTTCGGAGCATCCAGCAGCACCTCCAAGTTTCACAAAGTGGTAGTGGCTTTCAATTGGAGGCTGGCCTCCAATCAGGTGTGCCAGTAACTCTCAGCTCCTTTGTTGCTTCAGTATAATTACATTCCCTTTAGAGGGCATGTCAATGGTGGTGGTTTCAGGAGGATGCCCCTATAGGGTATTTCAAAAATCTCTGAATGTCTGGGTCCAGGACACTGATGCATGGAGTCTGAAGAAGCTCTGCAGGTGGTCCTGCTATACACCTGGTTGAGCCCCACTGTGAGTTCCATTCTTCCAGGTGGTCTCATCCATCCACACAGTGTCCCCAGGCACCCGCTTGATGTATCTTTTCAAGCAAGCTCTGCATATCTAACTGGATTTCTCAGCCTTGATGGCTCACAGACACTCCAAACTCCAAAATGTTTCAATTCGAAACCATCTTCAGTCTCCAAATTTCCTCTCCTATGTTCCCCACGATCCAAAAATAGGGTAGCATCTTTAGCTCCTCCCTCTCTCTATGTTCCAGATACAACCCACACCCCCTGCACACTGCCAACAGCCCATAGTAAGCTTCATAAGGGCCAGGCCTCTTGTGGTCAGCCTTTAATCCCTGGCACCTAAAGTAGTCTCTAGAACATAATAGGCAGTCTGGAAATATTTGTTGTCTGACTGACTTTGCTTTTACTGTGAACCCTCCCCATCCCACAGGCTTGAAGCCACAATCACGCAGGAGGTCCTTGTAAGGGCTGGGGATAATGATGTCTGCAACCAGCCTCCTATAAAGTACACTCAGATGACTTCAGAGAAAATGGCCAGTGCCCACAGAAGGTAATCCTCCCTGTAATTCCTCTGCCTCACTGCTAGATGAACAGACTTTGGGGATTATTGTGACTTCAGTGGGGGGCTTTGTGAGAAAAGAAAGATTCCCCATTAAAACATCACAGTGATCGTTGCTGCAGGCAAAATCCACAGGTGAAGGCAAGCTTTAGTGGGGGAAACTTATAGGGACTCTCCTGGTGGTCCAGTGGTTAAGAATCTGCTTTGCAAAGCGGTGGACACGGATTCGATCCCTGATCAGGGGAATAAGATTCCACATGCCTCCGGGTGACTGAACCTGAACCCTGCAACTACTGAGCCAATGGGCTCTGGAGGCAGTGTGCCACAACTAGAGAGCTCGCATGCCGCAACAAAAGATCCTGCATAATGCAGCTAAGACCCGACGCAGCCCGGAGTGGGTAGCCATTCCCTTCTCCAGTGGATCTTCCCGAGCCAGGAATTGAACCAGGGTCTCCTGCATTGCAGGAGAATTCTTTACCAGCTGAGCCACAAGGAAAGTCCAAGAATACTGGAGTGGGTAGCCTATCCCTTCTCCAGCGGATCCTCCCTACCCAGGAATTGAACCAGGGTCTCCTGCATTGTAGGCAGACTCTTTACCAATTGAGCTATCCGGGAAGCCCAAATAAACAAATAAATATTTTTAAAATAGAGAGAGCGTACTTAGAAAGTCTCAAGGTAGCGCATCAAAAATATCTACTAATGATGTTTCCTTGGTGGCTCAGCTGATAAAAGAATCCGCCTGCAATGCTGGAGACCTAGGTTCGATCCCTGGGTTGGGTAGACCTCCAGAGAAGGGACACCTGTTAGAAATCACTATGGCCGTTGAAAGAAATAAGTGAAAGTCACTCAGTCGTGTCCAACTCTTTGTGATCCCCGTGGACTATACAGTCCCTGGAATTCCAGTATTCTGGCCTGGAGAATTCTTTCTCCAGGAGGTAGAACTTAACTTTCCTGCCCTTCAGTATGGGATGGATTTAGTGATTCACTTCTAATAAACAGAAGATGAGAGGGGAAAAAATGGTAGCTTAACGCTGGAAAAACTTGGAAGACACCACTTCAACCATGTGATCAAGATTAACATCACCTGAGAAATCATGTTGACATCATCATGCTTTGGTGGGATATGAAGGATAATTCATGTCTCTAGTATGCCTGCCAAAGATGCCCAACCCCAGTCTAATCATTAGAAAATATTAGACAAGTCCAAATGGAATGACACTCTACAAAATAACTGATCAGTGTTCTTCAAAAGGGTCAAGGTCATGAAAGACAAAGACTGACTGAGAAAAGTCCACAGATTGAATGAAACTGAGGAGATATGACAATGAAATGCAGTGTGCTGCCCTGGGTAGATCCTGGAATGGAGAAAAAGACATTCGTGAAAAACTGATAACATTTGAATAAGGACTGTACATTTGTTAGTAGCATTGTAGAGTTAGCCTTGATAAATGTACCATGGCCACACAAGATAATCGTATCAAGGGAAGCTGAGTGAAAGACATATGGAAACGCTATACCATTGCCACAACTCGTTTATAAATTTAAAATTAATCCCCAAATAAAACTACCAAAGAAAAAATATAGATCCTTCCCTTTTTTTTCATTATAATTCCAGAAAGGAGACCCTTTTTGCTCCTGCAGAGTCCCCCTCCCAGGCAAGATTGTCTCCCTGCTGGAGCAGAATTGTCCTGAGCCCTGAAAACCAGCAATGGAAAGCTGGTATCGCCCCACCCTGCCAACCTGCAGGGCCTGCGCAGCCACAGTGACTCTGAGAAGAGCAGCTTTCACGTGTCTTCCTTTGCTCAGAAAAAGGTTTCTCTCCTGTTTCCTCCTGCCAGCACTGGCCCTGCACCGTATGGAAGCAGATCTGGCTGGTGAATCTGGCCCCTGCAATTTTCAGGGTGTTGGCAAGAGGCCTTTGGCCAAAACTTCACTCATGGCTTCCTCCTGGTAAAACCATGGGGTTAGTAGAACATGAAGCTTATTAATCAGTAGACTGGATTAGCTTGTATATGATCACAAAAAGGTTTAAAATGTCTTGTCCTTCGGGGAATAGGGATTTTAAAAAAATTTATGTAGGCCATTTTTTTTTTTTTAATTGAATTTGTTACAATATCACTTCTGTTTTATGTTTTGGTTTTTTGGCCACAAGGCATGTGAGATCTTAGCTACCCAACCAGGGATCAAACCCACAACCCCTGCATTGGAAAGCAGGCTTAACCAAATGAATCACCAAGTAAGTTAGGGAACAGAGAATAATAGTCATTTCAAAACGGAAATGTAACCAATCACTTCCCCTTTCCCAAAATGCTGGAAATCTTAAAGACAGTAGTTTCATGGTTTGGGGATATGAATTTGCTAAAGACGATAATGGCTATAATTTGCTGACCACTATCTCTAAGCCTGGCACTCATCAGCACTTTACAAACAGAGTCCCTTCCTCCACTTCCAAACTCATAAGGAAAGGAGTTCTCCTCTGGGCAAACACAGATCCCCAGGCCAGGGATAGAGGATGGAATTTTCACCCCAGGCTGTTGCATCCTCAACCATTCATGGATTATTAACACGGTAATTCCAAACTGGACTCTAGATCTCTGCAACTCCTAATTGCAAACAAAAGGCCTGACATTGTCCTTCTTTTTTATTCTTTCAACAGCTCTGCAAGATACTGTCATTACACTCATTTCTTAAATGAGGAAACTGAGAACGGATAATTATTGCCATGTTCAAGATTATAGAAAGTGGAGTAGCCAGGATTTGACCTCAGGCCTCTCCAAGCCCAAAATGAATGTTCTCAATTACTTCTAAGATTATGTGATGGAAGAATCATTGGAATGTTGATGGGAAGAAACAGATTTACTCCATGGGCTCCGGTGATTACTGGCAAAAATCATATCCTACTTATTTTGCCTTTGGACCAAAACAGCAAGTCTTCCCTTGCCCCCACCCTTTCTTAATGGCATCTTAAAAGGTAACATTAAAAAATGGAGAAATTTTATTCCCCCTAGTTTGGGGCTAGGGGTCAAACTCATCTGACAAGTTTATTCCCCAAAAGAGAAATAATGAGAGCAACTGAATTGGGCCTCACGTCTCAAGGAGATTCATGGGGTGATGAGGGTCATGTTGTAGGAACTGGGCTTTGGAAGGCAGCAGAATGTGAGGAATTGAGACTGCGAGATGGAGGAGATGCCAAATCTTCGATAAAAATTGCCAAACTTGAAAAAACTATCGAGTAAAGGATAACAGTAACTTAATTCTGTTGATTACTTACTATTTGTCAGTTACAATTCTAGAAACTTTGGATGTATTAATTCAGCAATTCTCATAACAACCCTGAGAAATAGGCACTACTACTGTCCTATTTTAGAGATGAGGAATTTGAAAAAGAGATTAAGTAGCTACTGCAAGGTCAGGGAGACAGACCAGGAACCAAGGACAACTCCAGAGCTTTGGGGAGTAACACATGGATCTTAGAGCCAAATGTGACTGATCAACCAAGAAACGGGGAAGAGGGAAGCAAAGACATCTGGGCTATACTAATAATAAAAACAAATAAATATAAGGACCAGATTCTGTGCTTTAAGGACCAGATTCTGTGCTTAAACTCTTTATCCCCAGTAAAGACAATCCAAATTCATTTTAGTGTTAGTCACTCAGTCATGTCCAACTCTTTATGACCCCATGGACTATAGCCCATCAGGCTCCTCTGTCCATGGAATTCTCCAGGCAAGAATACATTCCCTTCTCCAGGGGATCTTCCTGACCCAGGGATTGAACTCAGGTCTCCCGCACTGCAGGCAGATTCTTTACCATCTGAGCCACCAGGGAAGCCCAAAATTCACTTTACAAATATTAAAATCATATGGACCAGTGACATTGTTTTAGTATTTCTAAGCCACGTTAAAAAAAAAAACTATCCTCTTGGAGGTACATAATTTCATTGCGAGATGGACATTATTTCTATAAAACCTGCTGTCTCTTCTTATCAGGAAAAAACACTATAGCATATTTTATTATCAACAAATCTGGATGTATAACAAAATACCTCTTATATACCACTTATAACTCATAGTTGACCCTCTCTATTCTCTACACATATTTTTTCATCTAATCTTCACAAAGAACTTCCTTCTGCAGATGAGAAACTGAGGTTGAGATAGATATCATAACTTGCCCCAATCACACACCCATAAGTAGCAGCTAGTAATCCAGGTAAGCTGGTCTCCAAAAACCAAGCATTTCAATCACGAAGCAGTCAATCACTACAGCAGTCTCTCTTTTCAAGGATAATGCCAAAGTCCTTGGCCCACTCTAATGTTTCCAGATCCAGACCATATGTGCAGGTCTGTTTATTTTCTTTTTATTTTTGGCCACGCTAGCAGCATGTAAGATCTTAGTTCCTGAACAGGGATCAAATCCCTGACTCCTGCAGTGGGGCACAGAACCCTCACCACTGGACCGCCAGGGATTCCCCAGGTCTGTTTAACTATGGGATATAAGACCTTATGATTAGTTAAGAAAGTAAGATTAGAATGTCTCACATATAGACTTTGGAAACATAAAAACGCACAGAAAGTATATTTGTGGAATGAAAGAAGGAAGGTTCAGTGTGGCACTATAGCCAGTGAAGGGACATCAGTTGCATAAACACTGACCGTGCCTATCAGGATCTATGATCTGATTAAGGAGAAATGATAAACATAACTGAAACAATAAAATATGAAGAGCTGTCTACTGTCCAGCACAGCAAATCATGCCATAGGTAATAGAGAAGAGGGACTGGAATCACTAAGGACTATAAAATCTAAGTTAGAAAATCAGTACCCAGTAAATGAGATTTGAGATATGCAAAGTCACCTTAAAGAAATGGGATGATAAGACTTGAATAAAGTATGTGGCCAACGATCAGGCAGTAGGCACCTCCATGGTGCTCCTGCTGGTACCCGTTTGGATTAGTCAACGCTCATGTCAGATCATTTGTTAAATATTTTGACTCTTACACTCAGTTCAGATAGACTAGGACACAGGCTTACAACAGCAAGGGTCTATTTACCATGCATTCACAAAATCACCATGAGTTGGCTGCAGCTCTCCTCCACATTGCTTCCACAGTAGCATTCTACCAAGATATGAAGAAAGATGCTATCCCGGGGGCTGGGGGGCAGGAGTGCAGAATTCATGTGGAACGCAGGAAAAGCGGGTCAGAACGGCAAATGGCAGTGATAACCACCTGGGCACTGTCCAGCGAAGCTAGTGCCTGAGAACCTTCATCGTGACACGGCTGCATCCCTAAGTACCTCCTCTCAACACGTACCAGTCACTCTGTGACCTCTTCAGAGCCCAAAGACAGCAAGAAGAACAAAACTCTTAGGCACCTATTGCCTATATCCTCACATTCACATAACTGTTCTGGCTCTCTCTTAAAATAGTAGACTTGAAATACCTTTCAACTATAATTAAAACATCATGGTATTGGCATGGAAATGGACAAGCAGATCAATAGAACAGAACAGATAGCCCTAGAATGTAAAAAACTTAATTTATGATAAGAAAGGCATCTTGGATCAATGGGTAATGGAAGAATTATTCAATAGATTACACTAAGACAACTGGTTAGCCAATTAGAAGAGAAAATCAATTTCTAGCCTAAGTTCATACAACACACAAACATAACTTTAACTCCAGATGGATTAAAGAATTAGATAAGTTTATATTTTTAAAGACATAAATAAGATGCTCCCCATTCACCCTCATCTACCCCAGCATATTTATTTTTAAAGTTTTGTTAATAGAAGAAATCATATGAAAAATAAACAGGTTATACAACTTCTCACACATTTCCTCCTGTTAAAACAACAACCAAAGTTAAAATACAACTTGGGTACAAATATTTACAGATGGAAGAAACATTAATATGATTTAATATATTAAAGAACTCATAGGAAATACAACAGAAATATGATATCTAGAGGATAATGGACAAAACATAGACAGACAAGGTACTAGAAAAGATGAAGTTTTTTGAAAAAACACAGAGAAAAACATTCAAAACACATGAGTAACTAAAAAGTAGAATTTACTGCAATACTGAGGGCCGTTGCTTATCTACAAATTGAAAGAATTTTTGAATGATAAAACCCAGTCCAACGAAGATGGGTTTTTATACATTTTGACTGTAGTTTTACTTATACAACTCTTTTGGAAAGTAACTGGGCAATGTCTGAGGATTCTTGAATATATCCAAATATGACACAGTAGTCTGACTTCCCATGATCTATCCTAAAGAATATCTCAGATATAACATGAAAAGGTTTTATGCGAACATATTCATCTCAATATATTTATAATATTGAAAATTTTTTTAAAAACATGAATTCAGGCAAGAATATTTAAGTAAATTATAGCAACATATATGTAAATGATGGTCTTTCATAAAAATGATGTTTATAATAATATGAGGGAATGCTTTTATTATGTTACAGAACCAAACCAGTCCATGAAAATGAAAGCACACACAGAAATATGCAGAGCAAAACCCTGAGAAAAGATTATCAAAAGTTCACAGCAGCTGGCTCAAAGTGATTCATTTTTCTTTCTACTTTCCCATATATTTATATTTTCTCTAAAGAGCATGTATTATATTATGAGAGAAAAACAAGCATCTTAATAAATAATTGATAATAATAACTGAATGTTGACTGTGTCAAGCGCTGTACTGGCTACTTTACAAAACCAAGGCACACACTGATATAGCTAAAGGCAGAAGAGTAATATCTAACTCTTACTAGCTGTCAGATATGCTCTGACTGGTCCCCTATATTACCCCATCATTAGGTTTGTTGTGTCCCTGTTTTACAGTTAAGAACCCGAGGCTCAGTGAGACTGAGTAACTTTTCCACAATCACACAGTTGGCGAGTCTGTGATGGAGCCAGTATCTGAACCAAGATAGATCTGTTCCAAATCCAGCTCTTGTGACTACAGTGATTCTTGCATTGTCCATTGCAACAACCTGATAGATACCATTTTACAGATGAGACAACTGAGGCTTTGAGTAAGTTAAGTGACTGATCACAGGATTACAAAGAAGCTTGTGTGTGAACTCAGGCATTCCAACTCTAGAATACTTCCTTCTGCTGCTCCTCCACCCCCACCCCTTCCTACTGGACATGTTCACTCCTTAAATAACTAGTACACGCAGCTCTCATGCTTTTCTCGTTTTCCCTCTGCGGCCTCTTCTTACTTAAGAAACTACACTCTCGGTTTCCCAGGGCATGGACCTTTAATAACCCTTGCTTCCCTTCCTTCTTTGCATTCCTTTCCCAACATTTCCAATTCTAGGCTTGCAAACTTTGCTTCAAGTTCATGATTTGATAAAGACCTTCACAGGCAGGGGAGTGTAAATACAGTGTTTTCATAGATGTCTTTATTTCCATTCTTGCTTCTATTGAAACAAAAAATACAAAAAACAAAAAACAAAAAATAGACAGGTGGCTGCTGCATAAAAATGTCATTAGTCTCACACACACACTCTCTCCCTATGCTTCTAAGTAGGAGGGAGAAAGACAAGGGCAGGCAGAGCGAGGCTGGGGGTGCTGGGGGAGAGCAACAGGAAACTAAATAAGGGTGAGATGCTTATCCCCATGTCTGGCCACCTCCAGAAGTAATCTCCCAGTGCTCCCAGGCTTTCTGACACAGAGGGACACAGAGCACATCATTCTTCAGTAGTTATTACATATGAAGAATTCTTTGCGAAAAGGAAAGAGTTTATTAGTCAAATTGGTTTAAAGAGTGGNTTCAGTAGTTATTACACATGAAGAATTCTTTGCGAAAAGGAAAGAGTTTATTAGTCAAATTGGTTTAAAGAGTGGAATGTCGGAGAAAATGCCTCCAAGATTAAAATCTTAATGAAGGTCACTGTCACTACATTTGCAACACTGTGTCGTGTTTGAAAACTGTCTGAAAAGTCAGGCTAGAAAGGTAAATGATAATGGCCTTAATATGTACAGTAAGGCATTAGGAAAAAACTGATACCTTTTTTTTCTCTTCTTAGTCATTAAATTATAACATTCAAGCAAAGAGACTTCTAGAGAAGATGAGAAAGTATAAAAAAAAAGGGCAGGAAGGAAGGTTGAAATATTACAGAGGTGAAGCATGGAATAGCTTCATATAATAATAATGAAAGAATAATCATAGCATGAACTTCCCGAGAGGTCCAGTGGTTAAGAATCTGCCTGCCGATATAGCGGGGAGACAGGCTCGATCCCTGGTCTGGGAAGACTCCACGTGTCATGGGGAAACTAAGCCTGTGTGAGCCACCACTACTGAGTGTGTGACCTAGAACCAGTGTTCTGCACCAAGAGAAACCACCCAAATGAGAAGCTCTCAGACCACAACTGGAGACGAGACCTCCACTTGCTGCAACTACAGAAAACCAAGCGGAAGCAAAGAAGACCCAGCACAGCCAAAAGTAAATAAATAAGTACTTTTAATAAAAAAACATTATCACAGGCACTTTCTGAGCCTGTTATGTCACCTAAGATCTGAATGATTTAACTCAGTAAGTTATTGCGTTGTTGTTTAGACTCTCAGTTGTGTCTGACTCTTTCCAATCACATGGACTGCAGCACGCCAGGCTTCCCTGCCCTTCACCCTCTCCCAGAGCCTGCTCAAATTCAAGTTAATATGTATCATTAATTTAATCCTCAAAATAATTCCACATTGTAGGTGCTATTATCACTCCCATTTCACAGATAAGGAAACTAGTACAAAGTTATACAGCTAGTAAGGGAAAGCTGGATTTAGACTCCATTGTCTGACCCCAGAGCTCAAAGCTCTTACCCACTTTGTTAATCTAAAGAACGCCATCTCAGAGCAAATCAGTGACTTACAAGGGCAGAAGGAAAGATGAGACTGTTTGGGGATTTTTGAGAACTAAGAGCTGAAAAAGCATAGGTGAAAGGTCAGCCAAATCTGTTGACGCACTTTAAAAGGTAAGAATCAACTTCTGCTCCAGAGATGAAATACCATCTAATGTCCATGCCTTGTGTGTACCTCGAGCACGTGGCAACCCTTAAGGATCGGAACTGTATGAGAGACTTGGGATTCCCCATCATGACTTATTTGAGCCTCTCTCTGTCACAGCCCATGCTGGGAGCTATGATGGTGGTGTTCGGGGTCATTGTGTGGTGTTGAGTTATCATCATTCATTATGGTGATAGGCAATGTGCAGGCTGGACCTTACCTGCCCCCAAAGAGTTGAATTTACTGTCCTGAAGTGGACTGTCTGTCGCCTTCCCAAGTTTTTCATTTGTTTGTTTTATAAGTTTTTTTGCTTGAGGTTTTTTGTTTGTTTGTTTGTTTTAACTATGCTGGGTCTTGGTTGCTGCACATAGGTTTTTTCTAGTTACAGGGATCAGAAGATGGAGCAACATATCCTGCTGTGTACTCCTCGGTAGTTCATTCCTTCCTTCCTTCCTTTCTCTTGCTTCCTTCCTTTCTCTTCCTTCCTTCTTTCACTAATGTTAGTGATTGGCTTACATATAATTAACACACTGTGGGTTCCAGAAGAATGAAGTGCTTTTGTTCCTGTTTCTTCTCTCAGCCTTATCTACATTCAGTGGCATGTTGGTAAAGGTTTTTAAATGCCCTCCTTTGTAGCCCTTGCCAATTTCTATGGTGCCAATATACCTCGGCCAGTTCTAAGTCACCTGTGAAATATTATTGAACACAGAGTTGGAAAGAGATGTTCCTTTAACACATAATTATGCAGTATTTCCACAGTTCAAGTCCTAGATATAAATAATCTCAAGAACGTTGATAACAGAAGATGCAGTAAAATAATCAGAAAAGTGATGAGTTTTGAGGATTTGATTGTAGGCTCATATCATTTAAATTGTATAATAGCTGTGTTTAACAGCTGGCAAAATTCCTAAAAATTGAACAATTGGCTCTTGTGAGCTGATGGGAGCTGGTACCCAGCACATCATTGTGACTAATTCCACCCAGCTGCCACCATGGAATTTGGATCCCTAGGTAGTAACCAGGATTCTGGCCTGGGAAATCCCATGGACAGAGGAGCCAGGTGGGCTACAGTCCCTGGAGTCACAAAGAGCTGGACATGAATGAGCAACCAAACAGCAAAGAGGCGGTCACCACGTGCTGCTGAACAGTGGGCAACACAGTGCCCAGCCTGCTCAGTGCAATACATAGACCTGGAGGTGATACACAGGCCAGAGCGAATCCTGGCTCTTCCCACCGGATTCCTTCTCCTCCCCTATTCCTCTTCAATCTGTGGAGCTTGGTAAGGTAGCCGTGATAGAAAGAAGCACTTAAGAATTCTCTGGCCTTTCTTCTTCTAGAGCCAGTCATCATCATCATCATCATCTTCATCACTGCCACATTTTTTTGACCATCCACTCTATGGTTTAGGTTCTTAACACAATTTACTTTTAAACCTCAGAGAAACTCTATAAAGTGAGCATTAAATATGACAGTTTGGGAATAAAGAAACTCCAGAGAGTATAAGCAACTTGCTTAAGGTCACACAACTAGAGAAATGCCAGAGCTAGCATTCTGATCCAGATCTGTCTGGTTCAGAATTTGGTGCTCTTTTCCATGCACCTATCTCTTGGTTGCCAAGCTTCCCATCTCTTGGTACAACCCAGCTCTCACCACATGCAGGGCTCACGGGCAGAAGACATCAGTCAAAGTTTGACCAAGAGGAGAGAGAGAGTTGTGAGAGTGCTGAGAGGGTCCCCATTGGTCAGCAGGGCCTCCCATCCGGGAGAAGCATGGACTAAAAGGAGCAGGAATGGGACCAGCCGAGTTTCAAACATTAAAAGAACATTTTGGCCATGTCACTTTTATCTGATAAAAGCTAGCTTTTTCTCCTTTATAGTGATTGTTAGAGGGGAGAGGTTTTTAAAAAGGCTACTTGAAAAGAACATGGAAGAAGAAGTCTGTTTATTCCTAAGGGGACATCTCTCTAACATCTTTTTCTGGGAAAGTATTCTTTCCCACACAAAACTAGAAGGATGGAATCAGTAGGCCTTCCCCAGAAGCTGAAAACAAATTGAGAAACAAGAGTATGAGCAGATCAGAGAAATAGTAAGAGAGCAGTCAAGGTCATGAGAAGCCACATCCAGCCCTCAGGCCAGACTCAGCTACAAGGCCGAGGGCAGGGTAACTCTGCTGGTCCAAAATACTAAAAAATTCTGACTAGTGAGTTCATAGACTCTTCGGCATATGTTCTCTTAAATGTCTAAGCAGTTTGAAATATTTAATTGGTTGGACAACTACCCAAAGAGACAGATCTTTGCCGAGAGAATTATATGCAAAGATCAGCAGCAATTTTTTCATAGCTGCCTAAGAAAATGGAGCCTAACACAGATCCATGAGCTATACCAGGTGCCAAGTACAACACACAAACACACAAAAATAGTACTAAAACTCTCTGTTACTTAATAAGAACCCCCAAACTTAGTGGCTCAAAACACCTTTGTTAGTTATTTATTCATGATTCTTCAATCTGGACTGGGCTTTGTGAAAATAGCTGTCTCTTGTTTCACACAGTGTCAGCTAGGCTGGCCTCCCAGCTGGAGGCTGGAAGGTTCACTTTCAAGATGGACCATCACTCACAGGGTGGCTTGCTGGTCCTGCTATTGGCTGGGAGACTAGCTGGGGTTGGCAACCAAGGAGCTTGGTTCTTGCTGTTAGCTGGGTTTATTGATTCTCCTACATGCGGCCCCTTCATGTGGTATTTATACTGGGCTTTTCCATAATGTGGTGCTCTCAGGGCAGGTAGACTTCCATGTGCAGCTGGCTTTCGCCAAAGTGCAAACAAACAGGAGCTTTCAGGACTTCTAAAGACTTAGGCATAACGTTGACTCAGCATCACTTCTGCATCAGCTTCCAGGAGAGGCTGCAGAAGTCCATAAATACCCACAGGGAGTCATGGTTCATCAGGGACTGTCAGTGTAACAATTTCTCACTAGTCTGAGAAATGTCATATACTCAGCAGCATGACTTCAGTGCATATGTAAGTAATGAATAAAGTGGAGGCCACATGAAAGTAAAAATAATATAAATTATAGAACAGCAACAATGGCAGCAATTTTATTTCAGTGACGTGGCCCTGAACATTAGATATTAAACTTTAATAGTCAACATTGTAGAAGGGCTGTAGCTTCTCTGTGAGCCTAGAGAGGAAGTCACAAACAACCAGAACATCAGCCTAAATCAAGAAGCCATTGAGCCTAAAATATTTGCTCTGCTGATTCCCTTTGTCTTAGAACAGATATTACCAAGTAACTAAATGTTGAAGTTAGATTTGTGGATTGACTAATAATTTCATGCTCCTTCAAAAGAACAGTATCTTGTAAAAAAAAAAAAAGAAGAAGAAGAAGAACTGTGGTAATTCAAATTACATTTCTGTTCACAAGGCCTAGACTCTTACAAATCAAGTAACAAATAACAGGCTCCCACCTATTGCCATGATAACTAGCCAATATCAAAGATCTCAGTAAGTCAGCAGACTATTCTGACTACTGCTCAGCTTGCTGCCAATTATGATAACCATGCCCACCAAATCTCTGATCATTAAATGCTGCGTCTTGGTCCATGTAACCCTGAAATTCCGCATTCCCACTGAATTCAGGGACCTCAGTTTGATGGCATCAGTTTCCATTGTCATTTCTGGTCTAAAGAGCAGAGCTCTTCAAGGGTGCCAGGGGCTCACCTAACGAATGATTTCCTCACTGCTTTGGTGAAGAAAGTGTCCTCTGAACCTTTCTGGAATCACAGTGCGCAGGCCTTACATAACAAATCCATCCTGGTATTCAAATATGCCTAATTTGTGTCCCCTGGAGTAAAACACAATTTTTACTGTTGGTAGTTTGTTTGTTTTTGTACTTAATTCATAAATCTCTTCTCAAGACATTAAGACATGTCAGATATTTTATCAATTTCATTATGCTGAAGATATATCATCCAGAGCCTGCCGACTTCTTTCAGCTTGGACTAGTTGCCCTCTTTATCTAAAGTATTTATCATTCTAGCATTTCCTCTCCACCATTATTCTGGGATTCCTTGTATCACTCTCCTGGGCTGGATTTCCTGCTCCCTGCATCCTGTGTCCTGCCTCTTGGTTCTTTCTAAGTTACTGTCTTGTTTTGGTGGAGTCATCCTCCAGTAGCTTCCTGAGGAAAAGCATGAGAGAGGTAAAAGTATCAGGAGTCTTATATTTTCACTCTTGATTGATAGTTCAGCTGGGTATGGAATTCTGAATTAGAAATCATTTTCCTTCAGAAGTTTGAAATAATTGCTCCACAGTCTTCTTGTTGTCAGTATTGTTGAAGTCCAAAGCCACCTCTTATCTTGACTTTTTCTATGTTTTTGTTTTTACATTCTAAAATTTTGTAGCATTTTGTCTTCACCCTCTGGTTTGGATCTATTTTCATGTGTGGGCCTTTTTGAGCTACAAATCCATGCCCTTCAGTTCTAGAAAATATCTCTGAATTATTCCATTGGTGACATCTCCTGTGTTTTGTTTTTTTTTCCCCCTGTTTTTCCTTGGAAAAATACTTGTTATTTGTATATTTGATATCCCAGATGGGGCACTAATTCTCTTTCCTTTCCTTTTGCCGTTTCTATCACTCTCAAAGTGAAAGTGAAAGTAGCTCAGTCATGTCTGACTCTTTGCAACCCCATGGATAGTCCATGGAATTCTCCAGGCTAGAATACTGGAGTGGGTAGCTGTTCCCTTCTCCAGGGGATCTTCCCAACCCAGGGATAAAATCCAGGTCTCCCACATTGCAGGTGGATTCCTGCATTGCAGTTGAGCCACGAGGGAAGACCTTAAAGATTTCTCTTTTTAATCCTTACAGTGAGTTTTGATTTCTATATCATATTATTAAAATCTCAGAGCTCCTTTTGCCCTCCAGTTATTATTTCCTTTTATATAATATCCTGCTCATGTTCTATGGTTGCAATATCTGATTTTTCTAAGGATCTGAGTGAATCATTTTTTTCTTTCTTTTACATTTTCCTTTCTTCACATAGTCTATTCGAGTTACTTATTTCTTTTTTATAATTTTTGTTTCTATTTTTCACGTTAGAGGCATTCTTTAGATGCCTAGGAAGCCTTGATTATCTGCTCACAATTAAATGTTCAGGAATCAAAAGCTCATTGTAAACTTTGTGTGTTAGTGGATTTCTTGACTATGAAATTTACTGTGGCTGTTTCAAGAGTTTTCAATATCAACATTAAGACTTTCCTCTGAGGCTAGTCAAATCCCAAAGAAAGATTCTCCTGCTGCTGCTGCTAAGTCACTTCAGTTGTGTCCGACTCTGTGCAACCCCATAGACAGCAACCCACCCAGCTCGCCAGTCCCTGGGATTCTCCAGGCAAGAACACTGGAGTGGGTTCTCCAAAAGATTCTCCTGTATCCTACCTAAAGGGGAAAGTCTGTCTGCCAAAAATATGGGAGCTGAGTAAAGAAGGCTAGGAAGTCTCAGCGTTCTGTGTACATATACTTTTCAATATGGTACCCATCTTACCTGTAATGGGTCCCACAGAACTTCTGCTTTACTAATCTTGGAGCTCGCCAGTCCCTGGGATTCTCCAGGCAAGAACACTGGAGTGGGTTCTCCAAAAGATTCTCCTGTATCCTACCTAAAGGGGAAAGTCTGTCTGCCAAAAATATGGGAGCTGAGTAAAGAAGGCTAGGAAGTCTCAGCGTTCTGTGTACATATACTTTTCAATATGGTACCCATCTTACCTGTAATGGGTCCCACAGAACTTCTGCTTTACTAATCTTGGGAAAGGAAGGGGGAGGAACTGCCCAGCTATGTAGATGTTAAAAAGATACCTGGGACTCTGACTACTTCTTAATCATATTTTCATCACTTCTTTTTATCTTAGCTCCCCACTCACCTCCTACTTCCAGAAGAATCTAGTGCTTCCCATCTCTGGAAACTTAGGAGATTTCAAGATGTAAATCTGATAGGCGTTTAGCTTTCCTTACTGACAGCTTAGGATTGTAGTTTCTTAAGTCTTTTAAGTCTTTTATTACTCTTACATATACCTTTCAGCTTCAAGAATTCAGTGGATGTTTCCCTACTCTAATTCTGTTGATTGTTTTGTTTTTAAAAAAATAAAAAACATATGGTGCAGTGGATAAGAATCTGCCTGCTGATTCAGGAGACACAGGGTTGATCCCTGTCCAGGAAGATTCCACATGCCATGGAGCAGTTAAGCCCAGGCACCACAACTGATGAAGCTCATGTGCCCCAGAGCTTGTGTTCTAGAACAAGAGAAGCCACTGCAATGAGGAGCCCACAGACTGCAATAAAGAGTACCCCTTGGTTGTTACAACGTGAGAAAGCCACCATGCAGCAACAAAGACCCAGAGTTGACAAAATAAAATTAGCTATTTAAAAAAAACTCAAAAATATACTTTAAAAAATACCTTGAAATCATTTTAGTGGGGCTTTGACTAGAAGCAAAAGTACCTGTGTGTTTAACCTCTACCCATTGTCCCAAACATTTGAGCAGAAACTCAAATCAATATTCTTCATATATATGATCAATACTTAAAGACAAGCTGCTCACTGCCTAGGGAATTATGAAAAAGGGTCAGTGATTCACAGGCTTCAGCTTTAGTTGTCTTGCCCAGCAGTTCAACTCTGGCCCTAAACTTATATAGCTCACTCAGTAAAACTTAGAACCCCACCACCCCCCCCCCCCCCAAAAAAAAAAAAAAACTAAAAAAACTAAAGGTTAAA
>SJYX01011540.1:144241-155327 GCA_006410675.1 Oreotragus oreotragus
CCCCCCCCAAAAAAAAAAAACAACTTAGAAGCCCTATGGGTCAATGGATTCATCTCCTTACAGGGCATTTCAGGAATTCTTTTGTTAACAAGAATTCCACTTTAGGATTTGGTACTCTCTATGAGACAAGTTCTTCAGAAGAACTGTACAAAAACGATTTTCATAACCAGATAACCATGATGGTGTGATCACTCTCTTAGAACCAGACATCCTGGAATGTCAAGTCAACTGGGCCTTAGAAAACATAACTACAAACAAAGCTAGAAGAGGTGATGGAATTCCAGTTGAGCTATTTCAAATCCTAAAAGATGATGCTGTGAAAGTGCTGCACTCAATATGCCAGCAAATTTGGAAAACTCAGCAGTGGCCATAGGACTGGAAAAGGTCAGTTTTCATTCCATCCCAAAGAAAGGCAATGCCAAAGAATGCTCAAACTACCGCACAATTGCATTCATCTCACCACTAGCAAAGTAACACTCAAAATTCTCCAAGCCAGGCTTCAACAGTATGTGAACCATGAACTTCAACATGTTCAAGGTGGATTTAAAAAAGGCAGAGGAACCAGAGCTCAAATTGCCAACATCCAAGGGATCATAAAAAAAGCAAGAGAATTCCAGAAAAACATCTACTTCTACTTTATTGACTATGGCAAAGTCTTTAACTACATGGATCACAACAAACTGTGGAAAATTCTTCAAGAGATGGGAATACCAGGCCACCTGACCTGCCTCCTGAGAAATCTATATGCATGTCAGGAAGCAACAGTTAAAACTGAACATGGAACAATGGACTGGTTCCAAATTGAGAAAGGAATACATCAGGGCTATATATTGTCACCCTGCTTATTTAACTTATATGCAGAGTACATCATGAGAAATGCTGGACTGGATGAAGTACAAGCTGGAATCAAGATTGCCGGGAGAAATATCAATAACCTCAGATATGCAGATGACACCACCCTTATGACAGAAAACGAAGAAGAACTAAAGAGCCTCTTGATGAAAGTCAAAGAGGAGAGTGAAAAAGTTGGCTTAAAACTCAACATTCAGAAAACTAAGATCATGGCATCTGGTCCCATCACTCCACGGCAACTAGATGGGGAAACAATGGAAACAGCGAAAGTCTTTACTTTTTCGGCTCCAAAATCACTGCAGATGGTGACTGTAGCCAGGAAATTAAGACACTTGCTCCTTGGAAGAAAAGTTATGACTAACCTAGACAGCATATTAAAAAGCAGAGACGTTGCCAACAAAAGTCCATCTAGTCAAAGCTACGGTTTTTCCAGTAGTCATGTATGGATGTGACAGTTGGACTATAAAGAAAGCTGAGCACAGAAGAATTGATGCTTTTGAACTGTGGTGTTGGAGAAGACTCGAGAGTCCCTTGGACTGCAAGGAGATCCAACCAGTCCATCCTAAAGATCAGTCCTGGGTGTTCATTGGAAGGACTGACGCTGAAGCTGAAACTCCAATACTTTGGCTACGTAACGTGAAGAACTGACCCATTGGAAAAGACCCTAATGCTGGGAAAGATTGAAGGTGGGAGGAGGAAGGGACAATAGAGGATGGGCAGTTGGATGGCATCACCAACTCAATGGACATGAGTCTGAGTAAGCTCCGGGAGTTGGTGATGGACAGGGAAGCCTGGCGTGCTGCAGTGCATGGGGTCGCAAAGAGTCGGACACGACTGAGCGACTGAACTGAACTGAACTGATGAGAGAGGTTTTGGTAACTACAATTGTCTTCATCTTATATTTCCAGTGAAATTTTGACATCCTTGTGATAGTTTAAAACTCCTTAGGCAATAGCTCAGCTGCCTCCCCCCTTAAATCCTCACTGAGTGAGAAATAATGAGAAAACCACAGTAGACTGATAAGAGGGGTTAGACTTGGGAAATGTTTTTCTCTTTAAGAAGTCCTTTAAAGACACCCCCAGAAGTGCTCTGGGCAAATCTCAGGGACAATGGGCATATTTTACACAATTTCACAGCTTGCTAGTGCTTTTCCTACTTCCTCTGTGAAATGGGAATGAAGACCCTCCCGTAATCTTTTCTCATGAGCAGCTGTGCATTATGAGTTAGATGGTAGCTGCTAAGCCCTAGGATTCTAAGGGTCCAGAATGAGCTCACTGTTGAATCTGGGCTATCAGGGCATGAAGACAGTTAGGGAGTAGCAAGAGTAAAGACTACTCATGAAATCTTCACTTCAGGTATATGCAGCCTGTTCAGAAAATTACCCTGGAGCTGAAATAACTGAAATAAGGCTTTGTCTCTTACCGGGTATGAGGGAAGCTTTTGAAAAACCTATATTGTCCATTTTACAGTTATTTGAACATAGGAAGAAAGGCTTTTTATAAGGTGCTCTTTTTTTTATTCTCGGACAACTCAAAAAACAAATCTCTTAAAGAAATCGTCTGAAGTTTCAAGAGTCTGAGTGAAGTGCCTCTGAATTGTTGGGAAGAGATGAACCCAAAGAATAGAAATATAATTAAGCTATATTTTAGAAGGAAGCAAGAAATTAATTTATGGCTCTTTTGTGTGACAATATTTATGGTTATATTTATTCTTTCATTATTTTTGTACAACCTTATAAAGTGAAAGTCTCTCAGTCATGTCTGACTCTTTGCGACCCCATGGATATACAGTCCATGGAATTCTCCAGGCCAGAATATTGGAGTGGGTAGCCGGTTCCTTTCTCCAGGGATCTTCCCAACCCAGGGATCAAACCCAGGTCTCCTGCATTGCAGGTGGATTCTTTACCAGCTGAGCTACAAGGGAAGCTGTACAACCTTATAAGGTAGTCATTATTATCCTTCCCTTCCTGCGGATAAGAAAATGAAGGCTGAAGATTTGATTGGCCACNAACCCAGGGATCAAACCCAGGTCTCCTGCATTGCAGGTGGATTCTTTACCAGCTGAGCTACAAGGGAAGCTGTACAACCTTATAAGGTAGTCATTATTATCCTTCCCTTCCTGCGGATAAGAAAATGAAGGCTGAAGATTTGATTGGCCACAGCAGGAGGGTGGCCACGCTAAGATCTTGAATGTCAACTTGCCTGACTCCCTAGTCTATGCCAGGTCCATCACTATAACTTCAGAGGAATCTCAGACCTGGATCTCAGGCTTATATTATGAGATCTACGCATCTAGTTGAGTGATCTATCACAGGATTAAACTGGATGTGGGGGACTATTGGGATGGGGGAGATTGATGCCAACTGCATACAGGCACTGGACAAGTTGCCTGGCACAACACAATGAGTTGATCTAGCCATTGCTGATAACCAGTTCCCCCCAAACTCACAGAATTTAACAGGTATCAATCCTCAGACCCCTCTCTCTTCCTTCCCATATCATTTTTATCTTCTTCCACCCTCTCTATTTTGAGTTCTCACATGACACCAGCAGTTGTATTTTAGCCGATTTTCTCTATGAATTCTCGATGTCATAATGCAATTTAAAGAACCTGAGCTATAAGCCAAGTATTGTTATTTCTCCCATCTTAGAAAAACTTCTCCTGACTCAACTGTTTTCTGGTAACTACCACCGTTTTTCTTCCCCTTGGCAGCAACACTCTCCAGAAGGAGCTGTCTGTAGTCACTGTCTTCTCTCCTCTCATTTTCCCTTAAATCTACCTTGGTCAGAATTCTTCAAAGTCACCAATGTCCTCTATCTGTGCTAAGTCCAATGGCCAGTTTTGCATCCCCACCTCACCTGACTTATTAACTGTGTTTGCCAGTTGATTACTTGTCCTCCTGACATATTCCCTTCTCTTGGCCTCTAGGACACCAGCCTTTCCTGGCTTCCTCCTGGTTTCACCTCACTCCCTTTAAGCAGCTTCTGTTGGGTCCTCCTTATCTCTGATTTAATGTTTTAGTGCCTACACTCCTTTCTTGGATGATCTCTTTCATGTGCGTGAATTCTCAGTTGCTCAGTCATGTCTGACTCTTTGAGACCCCATACACTGTGGCCCACCAGGCTCCTCTGTCCCTGGAATTTTCTAGGCAAGAATACTGGAGTGAATTGCCATTTCCTCCTCCAGGGGATCTTCCTGACCCAGGGATTGAACCCATGTCTCCTG
The DNA here is from genome assembly GCA_006410675.1 of Oreotragus oreotragus. Lineage (NCBI taxonomy): Eukaryota > Metazoa > Chordata > Mammalia > Artiodactyla > Bovidae > Oreotragus > Oreotragus oreotragus. Next base: position 148,319 of record SJYX01011540.1, read on the forward strand.
CAGGAGATCCTGTACTGGCAGGCAGATTCTTTACCACTGAGCCACCTAGGCAGCCTGATCTCTTCTACATTTGGCTTTAAATATCATTGTTTGGGCTTTGACCTCTCCTCTGAACTCCAGACTCATGTATTCAACTGTTTTCCTGACATGTGGGTGTCTACCAGGCATCTCAGATGGAACACATTCAAAACAGAACTCCTGATGCCAACCACCACCAAAACTCACTTCACCAACAGTCTCCTTCATCCAAAGTGACATAGTCCTTCTAGTTGCTTGGACTAAAAATCTTAGCATCATTCTTGCCTCCTCTGTTTTACTCAAATCTACATCCAACACATCACAGAAAATCCTCTTGGCTTTATCTTCAAAATAAAGCCACAACTCAAACACTCCTCACCACCTCTGCTGACGCATCCCAGCCTGAGTCACCATCTTCCTTCTCCCAAACTACTGTGATGGCATCCTAACAGGTTTCCCTGTTTCTATGTTTAACCCCCTCACATCTAGTCTCCACATAGCAGCCAGAGTGTTATTTTAAAAGAGAGGGTGTGGAGAAAAGGGAACCCTCTTACACTGTTGGTGGGAATGCAAACTAGTACAATGTTCGATACAGGATACAGGATGCTTGGGGCTGGTGCACGGGGATGATCCAGAGAGATGATATGGGGTGGGAGCGGGGAGGGGGGTTCACGATTGGGAACTCATGTACACCCATGCTGGATTCATGTCAATGTATGGCAAAACCAATACAGTATTGTAAAGTAAAATAAAATAAAAATTAAAAAAAAAGAAACAAAAAAATCAAAAAATAAAATAAAATAAATAAAAAATAAAATAAAAAGAGAATCCAACCAGGTGATTCTTCTGTTCAAAACCCTGCAGTGGCTCCTCACTTACTCAGCGTGAAAGTGACCCTTGAGCTCTTACCCCATCTGACCCCAAATTGACTGTAACTCTGTTCTCTCATCTCCCACCACTCAGCTCCAGATGCTCTGGCCTTCCGATGCTCCTGGAACCTGTCAGGCACACTCCCACCTTAGGACGTTTTTACTGGCGGTTCTTTATATTGCTAACTCACTCACCTCCTCAGTCTTTTGATCTCCATGAGACTGGCCTGACCATCCTACTGGAAACGGCAGCCCATATCTGTCCCCGCCTAGCTCTTCTTATTCCTAACTCAGCAGTATTTCTAGTTCTTCTATGGCACTACTAGTATCTATTTATGTATTTATTTGCAGGCTATTGTTTATTGTCTCTCTCTTCCCTCAAGAATAGAAGCTCTATGGTAGCAAAGATCTGTGTCTATGTTTGCTCATTAAGGCATCTCCTATATCTTGAACAGTGCCCAGCACGTAGCAGATGCTCAGTAAATAGATGCCAGGTGACTGCAGTCTGCCACTTTGCTAGGAGACTGGGCAAAGACAAGCCACACTTACGTGTTTGCCAGGATGTCGTGAATTTTATTCCAACTCACTGGGGTTTACGCTAACTTCTTTATGTAAGCTACATAGTACGTGGATGCTTTATAGGTAAAGAATAAGAAGTGGACAAGGGAACACTATAGAAATAGAATTTTTATTTTTTCACAGTAATGGACATCTGAGGAAGCAAAGTCTGGCCTACACGCTACTTTTCTTTTGTGTTGCAAAATACAAGCCAAAGGCCAGGGCTGTAGTGACCCAGAGCACAATCCCTGGGCCATATTGCTTCCATTCATGACCTGTCCCTATCACTCACCTGTAATTACTCAGCTATAATTACTAACGGGACTTCCTTAGCTTTTCTGTGCCTCAGTTTTTCCAACTATCAAATGGAAATAATAGTTGTACTTGTATCCCAACCTTGTATAAGGATTAAATTAGTGCAAGGTACTCAAAAGAGCGCTTAATCTATAATAAACATTCAATGATTTTGGCTGTTTGATAGATGTATAGAGATTTTATATTTACATGCAGAAGTCTCCAACCTTCTGGACTGAAAGCCTGATGATTTGAGGTGAAACTGATGCAAAATATAATAGAATAAAATAAAAATAATAGAAATAAAGTTCCAAATAAATGCAATGCCCTTGAATCATCCCCAAACCACCCCCCACCTCCAGTCCATGGAAAAATTGTCTTCTACAAAACTGGTTCCTGGTGCCAAAAAGGTTGGGGACTACCGTTTATATGTATTTGCATAAATTAATGGAAGTAAACTTTCATATTCATAGGCATTCAAACAGTTCTCTAACAGAGTACTTAATGCCTTCAATTTACTTAAAGCCCCAACTTACAAACTTCCATGAAGTGTTTTACAGCCCCCAAGGTAGTCCAGAGACAGAGGCTTGGGAAAGCGTGGGCTCACTTGGACTGAGCAAGGGAGCTGTCTGTAGGCTGCCACATTGCAAGGGAGCAACAGAGAAGTACAAGGAGTTGAAATGCCTTTTGTCTCTCCAGTCAGATAGCCGTGGAAAAGAGTAGCTAGGAAATCATCTCCGAAGATAACTCAGACATTGTTCACATACAGTTGGAGCCACATTATTCAAAACTGAAGCCTCTGAATAACGCCGACTGTGGTACAGAAGGAAAAGAAGGGAACATCAGAAATGCATCACCAGTAAAGGTTCTTAGGTCAAGCATGTTACGAAGTCATCTGTCCCCTCCTCTCAGCCACAGCTCCTCTCCTACCCATCTTATTGAGCCTGGAGAGGTTTTCCACTCACGGCTTCATAAACCCTTGAAGACATCAGCTTTCCGGAAGCCATTCTTCTGGTCTGCACACACTGTGGCTCTGGACTGACTGGCACTGGATGCTGACTGAAATCACTGGACAAATGTTGTCTTTGGACACTCAAGGAGTGTGCACCCCACTGCAGGTTGTCTCCTCCTTGGCTCTTCTCTCTACCTGACACCAGGGGCAGGAAATGGGGGCAGTTGCCCAGACATAGCTCTGATGGTTTGAGGCTTTCAGCACCCAGAAGTTATTGGAACATCTCCCAGTGCTGGTAATTGGAAAGTGAACCCAGGAACACGTGTAGCCCTTCAGCACTAATCGCACTTACTAATGAATGAGTCTCACGTTTTTTTTCCCCCCGTTTGAGAAGCTAGACTTGAAACATCAGAAGGATTGAGGGCAGGAGGAGAAGGGGACGACCGAGGATGAGATGGCTGGATGGCATCACTGACTCGATGGACGTGAGTCTGAGTGAACTCCGGGAGTTGGTGATGGACAGGGAGGCCTGGCGTGCTGCAATTCATGGGGTCGCAAAGAGTCGGACATGACTGAGTGAATGAACTGAACTGAACTGAACTGAACTGAATTCCCAAAGACTCAGGACAGACTCAAGGAGTCAAGCAAATTTGGGTTAGAACAGAAATCTTTCTTCAAAGGTTTCCTCCCATTTCTGATGTGATTTATGGTTCATAAATGCTAGTCTGGAGAAAGAGTCCAAAATCTAGTGGGCAAAATCAAAAGGAATAAAATACCCAATGACTGCTTTAATGCTAAAACAAAAATGTGTAATCTGAAGTTCATTGCCAAGATATTTTTTAAATCCTTGGAATTTCTGTTTCTGAATAAGTAAATAATAATGATAAATGTCTTTATCGGGTAAAAGGATGACTCTTTAGTAAAAAAAAATAAGATCCATAGGCCCTACTAATTTAAGCTATAACATTGTCTTTTTATTTTTCTAAACTTTGTATTTATTTATTAAATTTCAGACTTAACAGAAAATTTGTAAAACTAGTAGAGTTCCTATATGCTCTTCACCAAGCTCCCCCTAATGTCAACATCTTACATAATGTTAGCACAATGATAATATCCAGGAAATTAGTTGGTTTAAACATTTCTAACTAGAGTCCTTATTCAAATTTTGCCCATATTTCCACTGATGCCCTTTTTTGTTTTAGAATCCAGTCTAGGATCCTATCTAGCATTAAATTGTCATGTCTCCTTAAACCCCTCCAATCTGCAACAATTTCTAAATCCTTCCTTGTCTTTCATGACTCTGATACATTTGAAGAGTACTGGTCACTTATTTTGTAAAATATCCCTCAATTCGGTTTTATGAAATTTCTTCGTGATTCGATTGAGGTCATATATTTTGGGCAAGAACCATACAGAATTGACGCCCTTCTTAATTCATCATATCAAAGGTTACAGAATGTCAATATGTCTTATTACTGGTGATGTTAAACTGGGTCATTTGGATACAGTGCTGTCCGCCAAGTTTTTCCATTGTAAAGTTACTATTTTTCCCTTTGGAATTAATAAGTATCTTTGGGGGGGAGACATTTTTATTCCTCTTCTCTTCAAACTTTGGAAATGTTCATTGATGGATCCTGCCTGCATTCACTATTATTGTAGCATTTGACTAATAGTGATTTTCTATTTCTCTCATTCCTTTGACATTTATTAATTGGAATTCTTTTGTAAAGAAGATGCCACTCTCTTTAACTAAGAGGCAGCTGAATATATTGTGAGGCCACTAAATCTAGCTGAAATGGACTTCAGAGTTAAACTGACCTCTGTTGGAATTCAAATGATTCAGTTTACTGGAGTACATATCTGTAAGTTGATTATATTATCATCATCATCAAAAATTAATAATTGCTTCCTGTAGAACAATTCTTTAGCTTCACTTAGGATAATTAAAGCAATAAGAATCAAGAGATTTTTTTATCTTTCTGCCTGGGTTTCTCCTATAAAGGGACTGGGTGGAAACCACTTTTTTTTTTCCTAACCTGATGCTATCAATACCACACAGACACTATTTTCTCATCCACACATCATTTCTAATGAATTTCCTGACCATGAGTGTTGGGTGTAACCAGATGAAGATGTGTGAACTTCCCAAAGTGTCTTAACAATGATTCTCGGGCTTGTTTCTGATTATATATTGCAGTTATCTTCCTTTGTGGAAGTGATGACTTCTGAGTAATTAGGGATCCAACACTAGTTTCTACACAGTTTCAGTGTAAATACACAGCTGTGCTTAGAGCCCAGGGAGGATGCACCAGTTGCCCTGCTCTGTTCCCTAGAGAGTAATGAGTCTCCAGTCCAGCCTGTTACTGGTCACATGGACTCTCTTGTTTGCATTGAGGACCACGGCTCCACTTCTTGCTACCATGACCTGTAGGAAAGGCAATAGAATCCAGAGAGTTCGTGAAAAATGGTGTGTGATTTCACATCCACTTCCCTGATAGCTCAGTTGGTAGAGTCTGCCTCCAATGCAGGAGACCCCAGTTCGATTCCTGGGTCAGGAAATTCCACCGGGAAAGGGATAGGCTACTCACTCCAGTATTCTTGGGCTTTCCTAGTGGCTCAGCTGGTAAAGAATCCACCTGCAATGCAGGAGATCTGGGTTGATCGCTAGGTTGGGAAGATGCCCTGGAGAAGGGAAAGGCTACCCACTCCTGTATTCTGGCCTGGAGAATTCCATGGACTGTATAGTCCATGGGGGTCACAAAGAGTTGGACAAGACTGAGCAACTTTCACTCACACGTCCACACTTCAGCTCCCCAAACATGAGGGCAGTTAGAGGAAGCCTTTTAGCAGATCCTCAGAGAAGGATTTCTGCACATTACTTAANGAAATGGCTTTCTACTCCGGTATTCTTCCAGGAAAATCCCATGGACAGAGGAGCCTGGCAGGTTAAGGTCCATGGGGTCGCAAAGAATCAGACATGACTTAGCAACTGAACAGCAACAATAATACAGTTATAAATTTCAAGTCAGGATCCTCCTCTAAGTTTCAGCCTAATTTTTGAAAATATCAATTAAATTCTTATTTGCAGTTGATTCTTTTCTAACCTTTTCCGTGTGGTAAAATATTGGAACTCTCCTAACACACCCCTGGTTGTCCCCATTAGACAGTTTGTCCATCTATACCTTCTTCATCAGTCATATATATTTTTAAACTTTTGAAGTATATTATGGTAAAACACCCACTCATTCAAAGATCAAGCATGGTCCTTCTCTGTCTTGATTACTAGCACAAACATGCTTTCCTTTTCAAATCCAAACTCATAAAAAGTTCATCATAGAGCCCAGATCACTATAGCATTCCATGGATTTTGTTCTGTAATCAACTGTCCAGGCACTTTGGTTACCGGTTAGTGGAATCTAGGCATGCCATGTTGCCATCAGTGTGGGCTTTATTACAAGCAATTCATGATTAATCATACCAAAGGACCAAAGTTTTAAGAGTGATTTGCTTTTTAAAAAATAAGTCAAGGTAGATACACTTTCTTGAAAGGGAGTGGACTAGAATCATAGCTAGACCCAAGACAAACCTGTAAAACCTACAGCCTTTCTTATCTTTCTTAACAACGGAAACGGTTCTGTGTGGGAGACTCATCCTCTGTGTGTCATTTCAGGATGGCCCTTGTAGAGGTGCATTGGAGCTTTTACGTTTATACTGTAGAGTCTCACCACACATATGTATTTTATTTACAGGAATTCAACATATGTACTTGGCAATCAGACTATTAGATTACTGATAAAAAAAAAATTCAACCTCCCCATACTCCAACATGGAAAGAGTATATGTTCCCAGCCCTTTGACACTGGGTATGGCCATGTGATTTGCTTTGGCTTCAGGGTAAGCAGAGTGTATCTGTTGACCCGCTCCTTGTCTTTAAGCTTAGAGATCTCTTCAAGAAAATTAGAGATACCAAGGGAACATTTCATGCAAAGATGGGCTCAATAAAGGACAGAAATGGTATGGACCTAACAGAAGCAGAAGATATTAAGAAGAGGTGGCAAGAATACACGGAAGAACTGTACAAAAAAGATCTTCATGACCCAGATCATCATGATGATGTGATCACTAATCTAGAGCCAGACATCTTGGAATGTGAAGTCAAGCGGGCCTTAGAAAGCATCACTATGAACAAAGCTAGTGGAGATGATGGAATTCCAGTTGAGCTGTTTCAAATCCTGAAAGATGATGCTGTGAAAGTGCTGCCCTCAATATGCCAGCAAATTTGGAAAACTCAGCAGTGGCCACAGGACTGGAAAAGGTC
>SJYX01011540.1:157818-211026 GCA_006410675.1 Oreotragus oreotragus
TTGGAAGGAATGATGCTAAAGCTGAAATTCCAGTACTTTGGCCACCTCATGCGAAGAGTTGACTCATTGGAAAAGACTGATGCTGGGAGGGATTGGGGGTAGGAAGAGAAGGGGACGACCGAGGATGAGATGGCTGGATGGCATCATGGACTCAATGGATGTGAGTCTGAGTGAACTCCGGGAGATGGTGATGAACAGGGAGGCCTGGCGTGCTGCGATTCATGGGGTCGCAAAGAGTCAGACACGACTGAGCAACTGAACTGAACTGAACTGAAGTGAAGTATTACTTCAACAACAGACATGGTATTATAAGAGGTTTGATATGGTCTGGGCTTGCCCCTTGTGCCTTTGTTATCATCATGACAGCCCCTTCAACCAGAAAAGACATAAGACAAATGTGGGACTGACCCGAGTCTAAAATGTTACAACGAGGCAAGCCCAGAAAAACCTGCACCTTGAAACAGCACTGCCGGACTGGGTCTAGCCCCAGCCAAGTTGCAAGGACATGAGTGAGGATGAATAATAGCTCTTATAAATCATTGAGTTTTGGAGTGGTTTGTTATCTAGTAACACTATAGCTGACAGATGGAGTAATAAGGAAAATGAAAGAAACATCGATATGAAGGGTTCCTAATGAGTGTGCACCTGGAGCGAGCCTGAGACCAGGGTCTGGAATCTACTTTTCCTTAATAGATATCCATTTCCACTTGCATCTCCCAGTGTGCGTATCAACCCCACAGAATGCTTACCGAGAAACGGCTCCCTAAATGGGAGTCACATGTATAGACATCAAAGCTTATACACTATACTTTATGAAGAATAAAGACTTGCAAGGATAATGTTGGTTTCTTGTGTAATTTAGTAAGATGCACTGATATTAGGCAATAACCCCATAAAACCTATAACTCCACCATTTATATCTTGATGAACCATACATGAAGTCCCCAAAGGTGTCTTTGGGGTTGATAAGGAAAAACATGCTTCCGGTGTGGGTAACTGTTTACAATTAAAGTGTTTCAGAAATAGAAGACGACCTTAAAGGGGGGATTGTTGGCAACCAAGTCTCCAAGCAGTGCCTGTACAATTACAGCTGCTACCATACATGAAGTCCCCAAAGGTGTCTTTGGGGTTGATAAGGAAAAACATGCTTCCGGTGTGGGTAACTGTTTACAATTAAAGTGTTTCAGAAATAGAAGACGACCTTAAAGGGGGGATTGTTGGCAACCAAGTCTCCAAGCAGTGCCTGTACAATTACAGCTGCTACTGCTGCTGCTAAGTCACTTCAGTCGTGTCCGACTCTGTGCGATCCCATAGACGGCAGCCCACCAGGCTCCCCCGTCCCTGGGATTCTCCAGGCAACAACACTGGAGTGGGACTAATCATTAAATAACACAATTAAAATTTACATCACATATGTGACTAAATTTAATCCTTGCTGTAATTCTGGAGGCAATAAATACTGTTCTCCTTTATTTTGCAAACAAGGAAACAAGTTCAGAGAGGTTGAAGGGCTTATCTAAAGTCACACAGCTAAGACTGGGATTCAAACCCAGGTCTTCTGCCTTCAAATCCCATGTTCTTCCCACCACACCACTTATGAGGACAACTGCAACCCAGCCCAGATTAGAAAGCAAGGGGTCTTTGTACTTTGAAACACTAGACAATTAAAAGGTCAAAAATTAAAAAGCTTATTAGACTAGAAGTTCTGGTCGACCGCAGTACAAACTCCTCTGAGTGGAAATGAAAAGCATATGGAGTCAGAGGCTTAAAGGCAGAAGTAAAAGCTGCAACCTAAAAACAAACAGAACACAGGAATGGAGCTTTCCAACAGAGCAGTTTTTCACAAGGGCAAATCTCTGTTGTGTGTTCCAGAGAGAGACGAATAGACAGAGAGCAAGAATGGATTTATTTTTAACAATTGTTAATGGTTCTCCATAGAAATATCAACTATCTCACCAAGTATGATAATAATAAATGTTTACATGACTTGCTATAAAATTATGCCCTTTTCCTCCAACACTGGCCCAAAATTTGACTCCTCCAAATGTTGTTCTTGATTAATCACTGCCTCCCACTCCCAGCCCTGGCCAACCTGCTTACACATGTATATACAAAATTTTCCTAATATCAACACGTGCCTTTGCAAAGTGGACTTAAGTTGTCTATACATGTACATGTGAGCACTGTCCTCTCCGTCTGTCTGGAATCTTTATGTAGTTTTGATATAGGAATAACAATTAACTTGATGACTGCAGGTACTTGGTTACTATTGAACAGCAAAATGAGGGGGCATGAGCGCTTTATAAACGGGATGGACTACAGAATCTGAGAGAGAAAAGCAAACTGTGAGGCTGCCTGCTCCTGCGGAAGACTCACAACTAAGAAGCTGAATTTTTCAAGGTTTTTCTGGTAGATTTTTTGTTTAGGCCATGGAGACAGTCGCATGAAACATGACAAAGTCATTCTTCAAACAAACTCTTCCCCCTGTAAGAACAAAGGGGCAGTCAATGAAACTGAAAGGCAACCCGTTTAAAACATAAGAAAATGCTGCTTTTTTTTTTTTTAGTCCACTGCATAACTAAGAATTTGCTGTGTGCAGGAAATTGTGAAAGCAGTTATTAGCTCTAGTATTTTAGAAAAGAATTTGACTAAGAATATAACCTTGTGGGGGGGGAAGAGGAGATAGATTCAGTCTTTGTTTAGAATGAATTGCTACTACCTGTGGCCAGAGTGCCTCTTTGGGCTCAGCATTTCAAAACGGAAGAGCAATATTCCCAAGGAGCAGTCCAGATGCCTTCAAATCCCAAGGTTTTCTCACATAGAGAGTGCCAGGGCCACCTATCCTGCTGTTATTTCTCATCATGGAGCTCCGGCGTACCATGGAAACCTGAAAGGTGATCCTCAGAAACACGAGAGTATCTCTTTGGAAGTGAGAGAGAGTCAGGTGGAATTCCCTTCTTCAGCCTGCACCACTGAAAGTGCAAATGAAAATGCTTAAAGAGTGGCTTCCTCTTTCCAGTTCTGAACACACAAAGCTGAAGATTTTTGTTGCCTCCTGTCTGTCAGCAACCCTTGGTATACGGTTTATGGCGATAAGATGTGTCCCCAGAAGGTTAATCACATTCTCTCGGTCCTGTCCCCTGAATGAGGCAAACCATCTTCATTCCACTGCCATTTTGAATGGGAATAATGACAGGCATTCAAAATTCATACTTTTTAAACTGTGGTGTTGGAGAAGACTCATGAAAGACCCTTGGACTGCAAAGAGATAAAACCAGTCAATCCCAAAGGAAATCAGTCCTGAATATTCACTGGAAGGACTGATGCTGAAGCTGAAGCTTCAATACTTTGGCCACCTGATGCAAAGAGGCGACTCATTAGAAAAGACCCTGATGCTGGGAAAGATTGAAGGCAGGAGGAGAAGGAAACAACAGAGGACGTCTGCTGGATAACATCACCGACTCAATGGACCTGAGTTTGAGCAAGCTCCGGGAGTTGGTGAAGGACAGGGAAGCCTGGCGTGCTAGTCCATGAGGTCACAAAGAGTCAGACATGACTGAGCGACTGAACCACAAGGACAGGTATGCATTCCCCAGACATTACTTTGCCAACAAAGGCCCGTCTAGTAAAAGCTATGGTTTTTCCAGGAGTCAAGTATGGCTGTGAGAGTTGGACCATAAAGACGCCTGAGCATCAGAGAACTGATGCTTTCGAACTGTCATGCTGGAGAAGACTCCTGACAGTCCCTTGGACTTCAAGGAGCTCAAACTACTCAGTCCTAAAGGAAATCAACCACAAATATTCATTGGAAGGACTGATGCTGAAGCTGTAGCTCCAAAACTCTGGCCACCAGATGGGAAGAGCTGACTCATTAGAAAAGACCTACTGCTGGGAAAGACTGAGGTTATGAGGATAAGGGCATGACAGAGGATGAGATGGTTGGATGGCATCACCAACTCACTGGACATGAGCCTGAGCAAATTCGGAGAGATAGTGAAAGACAGGGACGCCTGGTGTGCTGCAGCCCAGGGGTCGCAAAGAGTCGGACGTGACTTAGCAACTGAACAATGCATCCCCAGAGAGGACACCTAAAAGGAACCTGCCACAGGCTGCTGGAGACTACCCTGTCCTCACTGGTCAGCAACCTCTCCTGCCCCTCTCAGGAGCAGACGCTGCAAGCAGCAACACAGATGCCAGAGGTCCGGGAAGTAGAGAAGCTGACGGTGGTGCACTGAGCAGAAAAGTGGAAAACCATCTCCTCCTGAAATCCAGACTTCAGTGTGATGTTTAGCAAAGTTGGCCAACCTGGACTGAAAGTGAAAGGAATGTGCCTATGGAGGTGTGCGCGTATACAGTCATATTTACCTGCCTTACTCCACCAAGCATTTGAAGCAATGGAATAAAACAGGATTTATGCCCTCAAGGATAGTCTAATCCAGAGAAAGACCTGTCCATGCATCTCTGTCACACCAGACAGGCCGGGGGAAGTGTTAAAAGAACATACTCATCACGGCTGGGTTGAGAGGGGAAAGCAGATTTTTGGGTGATCCAAGAAAGCTTCATGGAAAAGGTGTTGTTTGAGCTGAGCAGCGAACACAGAATTTAAATAAGAGGCATGGAAAAAAGAGAACTCCCTGAAGAAAAAAATGGTATGAACACGGGGAGAGAAAGAAAAAGGACAAGATGGCTTGGAGAGTGATCAGTGATTCGTTTTGACTGATACCCAGATCCACTTCCAGTGTTAGTTAGTAAATAGTGGGAGGTCCTTGTGGACAGTGGTAGACAAGAGTATCTGCTGTATTCCTTATGCAAGAAGCTTCACCTCTCTTTAGCATTAGCTGCCAATGCCCAAATTCCCCCGGGGAATTAACACTTCCAGAAAGCTGACAGCCTGCTCACCTCTGCAGAAGGGCTGACAACATGTGCTTGGCTTGTGGGTAGGGCTGGGGCAAGGTGCTGGGGAATTAACATATTAGAGCAGCCCTCAAGCAGTGATGTGTAGGAGTTGGTGGAAAACTGGCCCAGTTTCTTGCCCTCAGTGTACAGCCCTGTTGTACAATCTCTCAGAGGGTCTGTGGCTGTCCCCAGTGGTAACCACTCGTTATCCATCACTGACACTCCTCTCTTGCTGTTATCACAACCCCTTCCCTCACTGGGCTTCCAAGTATTCAAGTCTTTGCCACATGGTCTGATTTTGCATAAGTTCAAACTAGAACCTTCTTTACATCTCAGTTTTTTCATCTGTCACATGAGGATAATAATGCTTGTTTTGAATAGTTGTTGTGAGAGACAGATAATATAATGGATTAAAGAATATAGCAAGGTGTCTGACATAATGAGGGCTTGAGAAATAGTGATTATTCCATACATGTTAGCGATCCATGAATTCTAGGCTGTCTGATAGAGTGGGAACTGTGAAAGGTTTTAAGTAACGCCATGTTTTGCAGAGATTCCAATGACCTTCATTGGAGGACCTGGTCTTCACTGGAGAATTCTGGCCTTCATTGTAGGATGGAACAGTGCAGCTCCCTAATGCTCCCCAATATTCATTTCTCCACGTGCATTAGAGGACTCCACGTTTCTGCTATGTGACTAGTTCTGGCCAATGGCTATGAGTGGAAGCTAGGGTGTTACTTCCAGGACAGAACATTTAACTATCAGAATGAAGTCATACTGCACCCCTTTCTCCTTTGAGAACAGAAAAAATCCTAAAGAGTGGAGGCTTGAGTCACTGAGTGAACATGCAATGGAAATCAAGCCCTGGAATCTATGATGACCATGTAACAAACTACATGTAAATTTTGTTTTAAGCCATTGAGATTTTCTGATTATTTGTCACTGTAACATAACCTCACTCACCCTGACTAGTACAGATGGAAAGAGACAGAACAACTGAAGGCAGATTAGTTAACAGTCTACTGCAAGCCTCAAGAAAAAAGAGTCTGAAGTAGGATCTAGAAACTGGAAGTGTGAAGGGAGGGAAATAAAAGAGCAACTTTCAAGGAAGAAGAATCAGTTAGTAGAGAAGAAAAAAGGACTTAAATATGACTCCAGAGACTCAAGCTTGGAAAATTGGAAGGAAGGTGGTATCTTAAAAAGGCAAGTCTAGAGGAAGACTGGATCCTGGAGAGGCTGATTTGGTATGAGATATGAGCATAAAGAGGTTTGTTTCATACCATCTAAAGAAGCCTTCCCATGCCTTCTCCCCACAGAGGCCAGGGGTTGGAGGTTAATAATGGGATGAGTCACAGAGGGTTTCCCTAGTATTTCCCTCATAACAATGTGTAGTGATCATGACTCAATTATAGGACATAATGATGAGATGGCCTGTACTTAGGTCTCTTGGCTTATAACCCAGTACTCTTCCTACCACTTAAAACTGCCCCAATACTGAAGAAATAACACACATCTGGTCTACACAACAAGAGGAGGGATTGCTCAACAATATGGTTAATTTAGTACTGTCTAGACAATGGAATTATGTAACTTATAAGGAAAATAAAAGCAAATGTTTGTCATCATTTTCCTTCTTATAGTCTGAAAAATTAGCATTTAGATTGTCCAAAGCTTCATTCTGTAACAAAACTACCACTCTTCTCCAAGAATTGATAGGAGCCCTATATTTTCTCAACTTGTGGATCAGTCTCAGGAACTGAAAACTCCACTCTCAATCTTAAATGTGGACTCCTTAATTAGACTCTAGTTAAAGTCCAGGTGCAGAATGAGGACTTTCTATTTGATCAGAAGATGAAAATGGTAAAATGGATAATAAATACTATTAAACTGGAGGTCCTTTCCTTCCCAGTAATGTTTTCTTCATTTTATCATTTTCAAAATTACTTTCTTTCATAACCTCAGAAGCCTACGGCTATTTTACTAATTATATTAAAAGTGCTAGATGTCAAGAAAATTAAGTAATAGAATAAAACAGCCTTACCATACATTTAAGCCCTTTTATCTTTAACAGTTTCTTTTTAAATCTCTAGACCATCTAACCTACACAATGAATTCCCGTTTAAATAAAAATACATTAATAATGGTCTATACTAAGAAATTATACTGAAAAAGCAGTTCAAATGTACCTTTCAGCTTTATAATTAGTTCTGTAATCTGTAATCAGATGATTTAAATCTAACACAGTTAAATTACCAACTAAGTAATTTCTATTTCCAACAGGAATCATTATACCTTTGGAATTTTGCAGAGCGTTAATGAGTTTTAGAGAAATGTTTCTATTTCTCATTCACTTTATTCCCAACAGTTAGCACAATACCTGTCATATAGTTTTTGCTAAATAAACAACTGCTGAATAAATAAATGAATATGTAATCACAAATAAGTGATTAGCAAATACCCGTTCATTTGCCATTGTTCCCGTCCAGCCCCAATCGGGACATGAATGACGTTCACTTCTGTGTCTCAGTTCAGAGCACCAATTCATCTTCTTCTGATCAGTTGGGTGCACATTCCGACTGGATAGTTCCTTTGCCTTACAGTTCATTACATAAATATGCCTGCCTTCAGAGAATGTGTGATAAAGAGCAAAGACACTTGATGTAGGGTTAGGTTCTGCCTTCCATGATTCTTTCTTTGCAAAGAGCTATGTAAAGAATATCACTGAAACTCCTGCAAACTAAGCTCTGAGCTAGGCACAACCTAGACATTACAAGATTTAACTCGGGAAACTCCAAAAGATAAAAGATGAATCCAAATTTTACATATTTAAAAAAAACTGACCTTCAGAAAGATTAAGAAATTTGACCTAAAGTCACAAATCTAACAGGCAGGATTGCACAATAGCTCTGACTCCAAAATCAATCACCAGTAGCAACGCTGATGATATAGAAAAGAGTAACTATATCATCTTCAGTCTCCAATACTTCTATCATTGCCTGCATAGATACTTCTTGTTTGAAGACAACAAAAACCACTTAATATATTGGTGGAGTCCTTACTGTGCCTGATCTCTGGGTAGGCTCCGGTCACGCCTGCTGTGTTCAGCCCCTTCTGGGTCTGTTTAGATCAGACATGACTGACTGAGCACGTTCATATGTTGGTCATTATTTCATAGGTGCCAAGTCACTACCCAGGAGTTATGTCTGCTCACAATTTTATAATCTGGGTAAAGCAGAGCAAGATGGTGCTGGTGGTAATTATACTCAGATATTCAGTCCAGCAATCTGGCTTTCTAATGCCAATTTTATAACCATAAAAGCCAAGTATGCTGGAGTTTCAGGGTCCATGGCTAAGGATTAAAGAGGCCTGGTCAACTCCTACTCAGGGGATGCCTAGCAGGACCTCCTCTGGACTGGAAGTCTACCATGGCCACCAAATCCTCCTTGAGGAACTAGGGATTTGGGAAGTTGAGCTTGTCTTACACCTCCCAAGCTGATACCTCATGATATACTTTACTGAGAGCCTACCATTTGTGCTTACTGGAGTGAACTATAAGACATAGAGGATCTGACTGTCAGAGTACTCATTTGGGTCAAGTTTCAAACCCATTCTCTGCAGGACAACTTCAGCCCTGGAGAGGCAGAAGGAAAAGGTTAGAAAAAAAGCCCAGCCTGCCATGCTCAAAGCCCAGTTTTGCCACTCAACTTTCTGCTTCTGTCTCTTCATCTGCAAAATGGCCATGGGATAAGACCTACACCTAAGGCATGTTAGGAATAAAAGTCTGTTATTTCTAAAAACTTGAAGTAATGCTTGGCATGTAGTAAACCTATACGTGTTTAAGTTTTTTTGATTCTGAAATAATTTACTAATCACTGCATTTTTTTTTTTTTAACAGAAGACATAAGTTCATGGCCGATTGGAAGGGTACTCAGCTCATTGATTAATTTCATTGATTTGAACTTCACCAAGGCCAAGTTAGCTGACAATTTCATCAGGGTTTGGCAGAAGCTTGTGTACAGTCTTCTTTGAAGAAATTACCTGTGCAAAATATGAGTATGAATAAGAGGGCAGGAACCTTGTTTCAACAAACCCAAACAAAACAACTTTTTAAAGTACTTTGAGCAAAAGGAGTCCAACTTATTTCTTGTATTAACCAGCACCCTCCATTCCCTCTCAAGGGTTCTGATACTGACGGCCGCCAGTGCTCCTGGAAGGCTTGGGCAGGCAGGGCTCCATTCTCTATAGCCCTTGGGCACCCACTCCCCCCCACAGCTGAGCAGTGTGCTTATTTACCAAGAGTCAGCTGCATCGCTCCCAGTTGTTATTTTAATTACATGACCTTTCATTCTGTAAATGGATGAAATACAAATATAATGAGAAAAAGTTGTTTCTGTAAAAACTAGGTTGACTGCTTGGGGATAACTCAGTAATGGTACTTTCCAAGCAACAATTGCAGCTACTTTAAAAGACTGAAATGTCTGGAAACTTTCTGCACTCAGATAATGCCCTGTTGTTGCAGTCTAAGCATGACGGATGATCAAGAACTCTAATTAGTGGACCCATGTTTCAAAAAAAAAAAAAGAAGCAGTATCCTTACATCCAAATATTATGACATAAGGCTCCCATTACTATCTCTCAACTGAAAATAAAATATATCTATATTTAAATCATCCCCCTAATTGACTCTTCCTATTAACTTACCACTCCAAATTAGAGTGGATAAAAGAGTTTTTACCATAATTACACGAGAATAGTTACTCCTGATAACAACTGTATGGCATACAGGAATCAAACCTGTGCCCTGCAGTGGAAGCGTGGAGTCTTAACCACGGACCACCAGGGAACTCCCTTTTTTTCCTTTAAGACAGAGTTATTGTCCTTACTTTAAAACATAAGCAGAATGTGAGTTCTAGGATGTGGGTCAGGTCTACAATGCTTTCTATGTGTGTGTGTTTTGGACATAGTCATACATGGCCCACTATCTACATCAGATGGAGAACTTATGGGATAACTCACATCTATCTAAGGCTAAACTCCCTGGACTTGTTCTAATACCCCCATCTTTGTTGTGTTTGGGAACTGACAAGCTATTTTCCAGGACACAGGAAACTTTCAGCAGGAAAATAAAGCAAAATTATCAGTAATGTTAATAGTGAATACAGACACCACAGAGGAGCAAACCAAAGGAAGCAGCAGGCCAGGTGATGTGCACTATCTAAAGGTTTAGGCTGACTAGGGTTCTGGCAAAATGTGGTTCTCTGCTTGCTTTGTAAATAAAGTTTTATTGAAACATATGTACATTTATTTACATATTGATCAATGACTATTTTTGCCTTACAATGAATGAGCTGAGTAGTTGCAATACAGACCCAACAAGTAAAAATGAAATAAATAACATATTCATTATCTGGCCCTTTTCAGAAAAAGTCTGCTAACCTTAGTTCTAAAGGATCAGTTCTGCCCAAGACAGTACTTGACAAGGTATGATTATAACTGTGCTTTATAAAATGTCTTGGAACTTTGCCATAGTGGATTAATTCCTCAAGGTTATCCCCAACAATGAGAAGCAAGCCAAGTGATTAACTAAGCCACTGACAATGTCTTATGACACAAATTTCCCCTCAATTTCCCCTTCAAGGGTGCCTCCTAGAAGAATTCCCTTAAAATCACCCTGTGGAGATAGTTTCAGATGGGAATTTTGATGCTGTACAAATGTACTCTTTCCTCTGCTCTAATACCTCTGTCTACCTATGGATTAGGGTCTGGAATCTACTTTTCCTTAATAGATATCCATTTCCACTTGCATCTCCCAGTGTGCGTATCAACCTCACAGAATGCTTACCGAGAAACGGCTCCCTAAATGGGAGTCACATGTATAGACATCAAAGGTTATACACTACACTTTATGAAGAAGAATAAAGACTTTCAAGGATAATGTTGGTTTCTTGTGTAATTTAGTAAGATGTACTGACATTAGGCAATAACCCCATAAAACCTATAACTCCACCATTTATATCTTGAGGAACCACACATAAAGTCCCCGAAGGTGTCTTTGGGGTTGATAAGGAAAAACATGCTTCCGGTGTGGATAACTGTTTACAATTCAAATGTTTCAGAAATAGAAGATGATCTTAAAGGGGGAATTGTTGGCAACCAAGTCTCTAAGCAGTGCCTATACAATTACAGCACTAATCATTAAATAACACATTTAAAATTTACATCACGTATGTGACTAAATTTAATCCTTGCTGTAATTCTGGAGGCAATAAGTACTGTTCTCCTTTATTTTGCAAACAAGGAAACAAGTTCAGAGAGGTTGAAGGGAGGGAATTGTTGGCAACCAAGTCTCTAAGCAGTGCCTATACAATTACAGCACTAATCATTAAATAACACATTTAAAATTTACATCACGTATGTGACTAAATTTAATCCTTGCTGTAATTCTGGAGGCAATAAGTACTGTTCTCCTTTATTTTGCAAACAAGGAAACAAGTTCAGAGAGGTTGAAGGGCTTATCTAAAGTCACACAGCTAAGACTGGGATTCAAACCCAGGTCTTCTGCCTTCAAATCCCATGTTCTTCCCACCACACCACTTATGAGGACAACTGCAACCCAGCCCAGATTAGAAAGCAAGGGGTCTTTGTACTTTGAAACACTAGACAATTAAAAGGTCAAAAATTAAAAAGCTTATTAGACTAGAAGTTCTGGTCGACCGCAGTACAAACTCCTCTGAGTGGAAATGAAAAGCATATGGAGTCAGAGGCTTAAAGGCAGAAGTAAAAGCTGCAACCTAAAAACAAACAGAACACAGGAATGGAGCTTTCCAACAGAGCAGTTTTTCACAAGGGCAAATCTCTGTTGTGTGTTCCAGAGAGAGACGAATAGACAGAGAGCAAGAATGGATTTATTTTTAACAATTGTTAATGGTTCTCCATAGAAATATCAACTATCTCACCAAGTATGATAATAATAAATGTTTACATGACTTGCTATAAAATTATGCCCTTTTCCTCCAACACTGGCCCAAAATTTGACTCCTCCAAATGTTGTTCTTGATTAATCACTGCCTCCCACTCCCAGCCCTGGCCAACCTGCTTACACATGTATATACAAAATTTTCCTAATATCAACACGTGCCTTTGCAAAGTGGACTTAAGTTGTCTATACATGTACATGTGAGCACTGTCCTCTCCGTCTGTCTGGAATCTTTATGTAGTTTTGATATAGGAATAACAATTAACTTGATGACTGCAGGTACTTGGTTACTATTGAACAGCAAAATGAGGGGGCATGAGCGCTTTATAAACGGGATGGACTACAGAATCTGAGAGAGAAAAGCAAACTGTGAGGCTGCCTGCTCCTGCGGAAGACTCACAACTAAGAAGCTGAATTTTTCAAGGTTTTTCTGGTAGATTTTTTGTTTAGGCCATGGAGACAGTCGCATGAAACATGACAAAGTCATTCTTCAAACAAACTCTTCCCCCTGTAAGAACAAAGGGGCAGTCAATGAAACTGAAAGGCAACCCGTTTAAAACATAAGAAAATGCTGCTTTTTTTTTTTTTAGTCCACTGCATAACTAAGAATTTGCTGTGTGCAGGAAATTGTGAAAGCAGTTATTAGCTCTAGTATTTTAGAAAAGAATTTGACTAAGAATATAACCTTGTGGGGGGGGAAGAGGAGATAGATTCAGTCTTTGTTTAGAATGAATTGCTACTACCTGTGGCCAGAGTGCCTCTTTGGGCTCAGCATTTCAAAACGGAAGAGCAATATTCCCAAGGAGCAGTCCAGATGCCTTCAAATCCCAAGGTTTTCTCACATAGAGAGTGCCAGGGCCACCTATCCTGCTGTTATTTCTCATCATGGAGCTCCGGCGTACCATGGAAACCTGAAAGGTGATCCTCAGAAACACGAGAGTATCTCTTTGGAAGTGAGAGAGAGTCAGGTGGAATTCCCTTCTTCAGCCTGCACCACTGAAAGTGCAAATGAAAATGCTTAAAGAGTGGCTTCCTCTTTCCAGTTAAAGGGGCAGTCAATGAAACTGAAAGGCAACCCGTTTAAAACATAAGAAAATGCTGCTTTTTTTTTTTTTTTTTAGTCCACTACATAATTAAGAATTTGCTGTGTGCAGGAAATTGTGAAAGCAGTTATTAGCTCTAGTAGTTTAGAAAAGAATTTGACTAAGAATATAACCTTGTGGGGGGAAAAGAAGAGATAGATTCACTCTTTGTTTAGAATGAATTGCTACTACCTGTGGCCAGAGTGCCTCTTGGGGCTCAGCATTTCAAAATGGAAGAGCAATATTCCCAATGAGCAGTCCAGATCCATGTGAGAAAACCTCGACACAAGGTTTTCTCACATAGAGAATGCCAGGGCCACCTATCCTGCTGTTATTTCTCATCATGGAGCTCTGGCGTACCATGGAAACCTGAAAGGTGATCCTCAGAAACATGAGAGTATCTCTTTGGAAGTGAGAGAGGGTCAGGTGGAATCCCCTTCTTCAGCCTGCACCACTGAAAGTGCAAATGAAAATGCTTAAAGAGTGGCTTCCTCTTTCCAGTTCTGAACACACAAAGCTGAAGATTTTTGTTGCCTCCTGTCTGTCAGCAACCCTTGGTATACGGTTTATGGCGATAAGATGTGTCCCCAGAAGGTTAATCACATTCTCTCGGTCCTGTCCCCTGAATGAGGCAAACCATCTTCATTCCACTGCCATTTTGAATGGGAATAATGACAGGCATTCAAAATTCATACTTTTTAAACTGTGGTGTTGGAGAAGACTCATGAAAGACCCTTGGACTGCAAAGAGATAAAACCAGTCAATCCCAAAGGAAATCAGTCCTGAATATTCACTGGAAGGACTGATGCTGAAGCTGAAGCTTCAATACTTTGGCCACCTGATGCAAAGAGGCGACTCATTAGAAAAGACCCTGATGCTGGGAAAGATTGAAGGCAGGAGGAGAAGGAAACAACAGAGGACGTCTGCTGGATAACATCACCGACTCAATGGACCTGAGTTTGAGCAAGCTCCGGGAGTTGGTGAAGGACAGGGAAGCCTGGCGTGCTAGTCCATGAGGTCACAAAGAGTCAGACATGACTGAGCGACTGAACCACAAGGACAGGTATGCATTCCCCAGACGTTACTTTGCCAACAAAGGCCCGTCTAGTAAAAGCTATGGTTTTTCCAGGAGTCAAGTATGGCTGTGAGAGCTGGACCATAAAGAAGCCTGAGCATCAGAGAACTGATGCTTTCGAACTGTCATGCTGGAGAAGACTCCTGACAGTCCCTTGGACTTCAAGGAGCTCAAACTACTCAATCCTAAAGGAAATCAACCACGAATATTCATTGGAAGGACTGATGCTGAAGCTGTAGCTCCAAAACTCTGGCCACCAGATGGGAAGAGCTGACTCATTAGAAAAGACCTACTGCTGGGAAAGACTGAGGTTATGAGGATAAGGGCATGACAGAGGATGAGATGGTTGGATGGCATCACCAACTCACTGGACATGAGCCTGAGAAAATTCGGAGAGATAGTGAAAGACAGGGACGCCTGGTGTGCTGCAGCCCAGGGGTCGCAAAGAGTCGGACGTGACTTAGCAACTGAACAATGCATCCCCAGAGAGGACACCTAAAAGGAACCTGCCACAGGCTGCTGGAGACTACCCTGTCCTCACTGGTCAGCAACCTCTCCTGCCCCTCTCAGGAGCAGACGCTGCAAGCAGCAACACAGATGCCAGAGGTCCGGGAAGTAGAGAAGCTGACGGTGGTGCACTGAGCAGAAAAGTGGAAAACCATCTCCTCCTGAAATCCAGACTTCAGTGTGATGTTTGGCAAAGTTGGCCAACCTGGACTGAAAGTGAAAGGAATGTGCCTATGGAGGTGTGCGCGTATACAGTCATATTTACCTGCCTTACTCCACCAAGCATTTGAAGCAATGGAATAAAACAGGATTTATGCCCTCAAGGATAGTCTAATCCAGAGAAAGACCTGTCCATGCATCTCTGTCACACCAGACAGGCCGGGGGAAGTGTTAAAAGAACATACTCATCACGGCTGGGTTGAGAGGGGAAAGCAGATTTTTGGGTGATCCAAGAAAGCTTCATGGAAAAGGTGTTGTTTGAGCTGAGCAGCGAACACAGAATTTAAATAGGAGGCATGGAAAAAAGAGAACTCCCTGAAGAAAAAAATGGTATGAACACGGGGAGAGAAAGAAAAAGGACAAGATGGCTTAGAGAGTGATCAGTGATTCGTTTTGACTGATACCCAGATCCACTTCCAGTGTTAGTTAGTAAATAGTGGGAGGTCCTTGTGGACAGTGGTAGACAAGAGTATCTGCTGTATTCCTTATGCAAGAAGCTTCACCTCTCTTTAGCATTAGCTGCCAATGCCCAAATTCCCCCGGGGAATTAACACTTCCAGAAAGCTGACAGCCTGCTCACCTCTGCAGAAGGGCTGACAACATGTGCTTGGCTTGTGGGTAGGGCTGGGGCAAGGTGCTGGGGAATTAACATATTAGAGCAGCCCTCAAGCAGTGATGTGTAGGAGCTGGTGGAAAACTGGCCCAGTTTCTTGCCCTCAGTGTACAGCCCTGTTGTACAATCTCTCAGAGGGTCTGTGGCTGTCCCCAGTGGTAACCACTCGTTATCCATCACTGACACTCCTCTCTTGCTGTTATCACAACCCCTTCCCTCACTGGGCTTCCAAGTATTCAAGTCTTTGCCACATGGTCTGATTTTGCATAAGTTCAAACTAGAACCTTCTTTACATCTCAGTTTTTTCATCTGTCACATGAGGATAATAATGCTTGTTTTGAATAGTTGTTGTGAGAGACAGATAATATAATGGATTAAAGAATATAGCAAGGTGTCTGACATAATGAGGGCTTGAGAAATAGTGATTATTCCATACATGTTAGCGATCCATGAATTCTAGGCTGTCTGATAGAGTGGGAACTGTGAAAGGTTTTAAGTAACGCCATGTTTTGCAGAGATTCCAATGACCTTCATTGGAGGACCTGGTCTTCACTGGAGAATTCTGGCCTTCATTGTAGGATGGAACAGTGCAGCTCCCTAATGCTCCCCAATATTCATTTCTCCACGTGCATTAGAGGACTCTACGTTTCTGCTATGTGACTAGTTCTGGCCAATGGCTATGAGTGGAAGCTAGGGTGTTACTTCCAGGACAGAACATTTAACTATCAGAATGAAGTCATACTGCACCCCTTTCTCCTTTGAGAACAGAAAAAATCCTAAAGAGTGGAGGCTTGAGTCACTGAGTGAACATGCAATGGAAATCAAGCCCTGGAATCTATGATGACCATGTAACAAACTACATGTAAATTTTGTTTTAAGCCATTGAGATTTTCTGATTATTTGTCACTGTAACATAACCTCACTCACCCTGACTAGTACAGATGGAAAGAGACAGAACAACTGAAGGCAGATTAGTTAACAGTCTACTGCAAGCCTCAAGAAAAAAGAGTCTGAAGTAGGATCTAGAAACTGGACGTGTGAAGGAAGGGAAATAAAAGAGCAACTTTCAAGGAAGAAGAATCAGTTAGTAGAGAAGAAAAAAGGACTTAAATATGACTCCAGAGACTCAAGCTTGGAAAATTGGAAGGAAGGTGGTATCTTAAAAAGGCAAGTCTAGAGGAAGACTGGATCCTGGAGAGGCTGATTTGGTATGAGATATGAGCATAAAGAGGTTTGTTTCATACCATCTAAAGAAGCCTTCCCATGCCTTCTCCCCACAGAGGCCAGGGGTTGGAGGTTAATAATGGGATGAGTCACAGAGGGTTTCCCTAGTATTTCCCTCATAACAATGTGTAGTGATCATGACTCAATTATAGGACATAATGATGAGATGGCCTGTACTTAGGTCTCTTGGCTTATAACCCAGTACTCTTCCTACCACTTAAAACTGCCCCAATACTGAAGAAATAACACACATCTGGTCTACACAACAAGAGGAGGGATTGCTCAACAATATGGTTAATTTAGTACTGTCTAGACAATGGAATTATGTAACTTATAAGGAAAATAAAAGCAAATGTTTGTCATCATTTTCCTTCTTATAGTCTGAAAAATTAGCATTTAGATTGTCCAAAGCTTCATTCTGTAACAAAACTACCACTCTTCTCCAAGAATTGATAGGAGCCCTATGTTTTCTCAACTTGTGGATCAGTCTCAGGAACTGAAAACTCCACTCTCAATCTTAAATGTGGACTCCTTAATTAGACTCTAGTTAAAGTCCAGGTGCAGAATGAGGACTTTCTATTTGATCAGAAGATGAAAATGGTAAAATGGATAATAAATACTATTAAACTGGAGGTCCTTTCCTTCCCAGTAATGTTTTCTTCATTTTATCATTTTCAAAATTACTTTCTTTCATAACCTCAGAAGCCTACGGCTATTTTACTAATTATATTAAAAGTGCTAGATGTCAAGAAAATTAAGTAATAGAATAAAACAGCCTTACCATACATTTAAGCCCTTTTATCTTTAACAGTTTCTTTTTAAATCTCTAGACCATCTAACCTACACAATGAATTCCCGTTTAAATAAAAATACATTAATAATGGTCTATACTAAGAAATTATACTGAAAAAGCAGTTCAAATGTACCTTTCAGCTTTATAATTAGTTCTGTAATCTGTAATCAGATGATTTAAATCTAACACAGTTAAATTACCAACTAAGTAATTTCTATTTCCAACAGGAATCATTATACCTTTGGAATTTTGCAGAGCGTTAATGAGTTTTAGAGAAATGTTTCTATTTCTCATTCACTTTATTCCCAACAGTTAGCACAATACCTGTCATATAGTTTTTGCTAAATAAACAACTGCTGAATAAATAAATGAATATGTAATCACAAATAAGTGATTAGCAAATACCCGTTCATTTGCCATTGTTCCCGTCCAGCCCCAATCGGGACATGAATGACGTTCACTTCTGTGTCTCAGTTCAGAGCACCAATTCATCTTCTTCTGATCAGTTGGGTGCACATTCCGACTGGATAGTTCCTTTGCCTTACAGTTCATTACATAAATATGCCTGCCTTCAGAGAATGTGTGATAAAGAGCAAAGACACTTGATGTAGGGTTAGGTTCTGCCTTCCATGATTCTTTCTTTGCAAAGAGCTATGTAAAGAATATCACTGAAACTCCTGCAAACTAAGCTCTGAGCTAGGCACAACCTAGACATTACAAGATTTAACTCGGGAAACTCCAAAAGATAAAAGATGAATCCAAATTTTACATATTTAAAAAAAACTGACCTTCAGAAAGATTAAGAAATTTGACCTAAAGTCACAAATCTAACAGGCAGGATTGCACAATAGCTCTGACTCCAAAATCAATCACCAGTAGCAACGCTGATGATATAGAAAAGAGTAAATTACATAAATATGCCTGCCTTCAGAGAATGTGTGATAAAGAGCAAAGACACTTGATGTAGGGTTAGGTTCTGCCTTCCATGATTCTTTCTTTGCAAAGAGCTATGTAAAGAATATCACTGAAACTCCTGCAAACTAAGCTCTGAGCTAGGCACAACCTAGACATTACAAGATTTAACTCGGGAAACTCCAAAAGATAAAAGATGAATCCAAATTTTACATATTTAAAAAAAACTGACCTTCAGAAAGATTAAGAAATTTGACCTAAAGTCACAAATCTAACAGGCAGGATTGCACAATAGCTCTGACTCCAAAATCAATCACCAGTAGCAACGCTGATGATATAGAAAAGAGTAATTATATCATCTTCAGTCTCCAATACTTCTATCATTGCCTACATAGATACTTCTTGTTTGAAGACAACAAAAACCACTTAATATATTGGTGGAGTCCTTACTGTGCCTGATCTCTGGGTAGGCTCCGGTCACGCCTGCTGTGTTCAGCCCCTTCTGGGTCTGTTTAGATCAGACATGACTGACTGAGCACGTTCATATGTTGGTCATTATTTCATAGGTGCCAAGTCACTACCCAGGAGTTATGTCTGCTCACAATTTTATAATCTGGGTAAAGCAGAGCAAGATGGTGCTGGTGGTAATTATACTCAGATATTCAGTCCAGCAATCTGGCTTTCTAATGCCAATTTTATAACCATAAAAGCCAAGTATGCTGGAGTTTCAGGGTCCATGGCTAAGGATTAAAGAGGCCTGGTCAACTCCTACTCAGGGGATGCCTAGCAGGACCTCCTCTGGACTGGAAGTCTACCATGGCCACCAAATCCTCCTTGAGGAACTAGGGATTTGGGAAGTTGAGCTTGTCTTACACCTCCCAAGCTGATACCTCATGATATACTTTACTGAGAACCTACCATTTGTGCTTACTGGAGTGAACTATAAGACATAGAGGATCTGACTGTCAGAGTACTCATTTGGGTCAAGTTTCAAACCCATTCTCTGCAGGACAACTTCAGCCCTGGAGAGGCAGAAGGAAAAGGTTAGAAAAAAAGCCCAGCCTGCCATGCTCAAAGCCCAGTTTTGCCACTCAACTTTCTGCTTCTGTCTCTTCATCTGCAAAATGGCCATGGGATAAGACCTACACCTAAGGCATGTTAGGAATAAAAGTCTGTTATTTCTAAAAACTTGAAGTAATGCTTGGCATGTAGTAAACCTATACGTGTTTAAGTTTTTTTGATTCTGAAATAATTTACTAATCACTGCATTTTTTTTTTTTTAACAGAAGACATAAGTTCATGGCCGATTGGAAGGGTACTCAGCTCATTGATTAATTTCATTGATTTGAACTTCACCAAGGCCAAGTTAGCTGACAATTTCATCAGGGTTTGGCAGAAGCTTGTGTACAGTCTTCTTTGAAGAAATTACCTGTGCAAAATATGAGTATGAATAAGAGGGCAGGAACCTTGTTTCAACAAACCCAAACAAAACAACTTTTTAAAGTACTTTGAGCAAAAGGAGTCCAACTTATTTCTTGTATTAACCAGCACCCTCCATTCCCTCTCAAGGGTTCTGATACTGACGGCCGCCAGTGCTCCTGGAAGGCTTGGGCAGGCAGGGCTCCATTCTCTATAGCCCTTGGGCACCCACTCCCCCCCACAGCTGAGCAGTGTGCTTATTTACCAAGAGTCAGCTGCATCGCTCCCAGTTGTTATTTTAATTACATGACCTTTCATTCTGTAAATGGATGAAATACAAATATAATGAGAAAAAGTTGTTTCTGTAAAAACTAGGTTGACTGCTTGGGGATAACTCAGTAATGGTACTTTCCAAGCAACAATTGCAGCTACTTTAAAAGACTGAAATGTCTGGAAACTTTCTGCACTCAGATAATGCCCTGTTGTTGCAGTCTAAGCATGACGGATGATCAAGAACTCTAATTAGTGGACCCATGTTTCAAAAAAAAAAAAAGAAGCAGTATCCTTACATCCAAATATTATGACATAAGGCTCCCATTACTATCTCTCAACTGAAAATAAAATATATCTATATTTAAATCATCCCCCTAATTGACTCTTCCTATTAACTTACCACTCCAAATTAGAGTGGATAAAAGAGTTTTTACCATAATTACACGAGAATAGTTACTCCTGATAACAACTGTATGGCATACAGGAATCAAACCTGTGCCCTGCAGTGGAAGCGTGGAGTCTTAACCACGGACCACCAGGGAACTCCCTTTTTTTCCTTTAAGACAGAGTTATTGTCCTTACTTTAAAACATAAGCAGAATGTGAGTTCTAGGATGTGGGTCAGGTCTACAATGCTTTCTATGTGTGTGTGTTTTGGACATAGTCATACATGGCCCACTATCTACATCAGATGGAGAACTTATGGGATAACTCACATCTATCTAAGGCTAAACTCCCTGGACTTGTTCTAATACCCCCATCTTTGTTGTGTTTGGGAACTGACAAGCTATTTTCCAGGACACAGGAAACTTTCAGCAGGAAAATAAAGCAAAATTATCAGTAATGTTAATAGTGAATACAGACACCACAGAGGAGCAAACCAAAGGAAGCAGCAGGCCAGGTGATGTGCACTATCTAAAGGTTTAGGCTGACTAGGGTTCTGGCAAAATGTGGTTCTCTGCTTGCTTTGTAAATAAAGTTTTATTGAAACATATGTACATTTATTTACATATTGATCAATGACTATTTTTGCCTTACAATGAATGAGCTGAGTAGTTGCAATACAGACCCAACAAGTAAAAATGAAATAAATAACATATTCATTATCTGGCCCTTTTCAGAAAAAGTCTGCTAACCTTAGTTCTAAAGGATCAGTTCTGCCCAAGACAGTACTTGACAAGGTATGATTATAACTGTGCTTTATAAAATGTCTTGGAACTTTGCCATAGTGGATTAATTCCTCAAGGTTATCCCCAACAATGAGAAGCAAGCCAAGTGATTAACTAAGCCACTGACAATGTCTTATGACACAAATTTCCCCTCAATTTCCCCTTCAAGGGTGCCTCCTAGAAGAATTCCCTTAAAATCACCCTGTGGAGATAGTTTCAGATGGGAATTTTGATGCTGTACAAATGTACTCTTTCCTCTGCTCTAATACCTCTGTCTACCTATGGATTATGGCATCTGGTCCCATCACTTCATGGGAACTAGATGGGGAAACAGTGTCAGACTTTATTTTGGGGGGCTCCAGAATCACTGCAGATGGTGATTGCAGCCATGAAATTAAAAGACGCTTACTCCTTGGAAGGAAAGTTATGGCCAACCTAGACAGCATATTCAAAAGCAGAGATATTACTTTACCAACAAAGGTCCGTCTAGTCAAGGTTATGGTTTTTCCAGTGGTCATGTATGGATATGAGAGTTGGACTGTAAAGAAAGCTGAGTGCCAAAGAACTGATGCTTTTGAACAGTGGTGTTGGAGAAGACTCTTGAGAGTCCCTTGGACTGCAAGAAGATCCAACCAGTCCATGCTAAAGGAGACCAGTCTTGGGTCGTCATTGGAAGGCCTGATGCTGAGGCTGAAACTCCAATACTTTGGCTATCTCATGCGAAGAGTTGACTCATTGGAAAAGACCCTGATGCTGGGAGGGATTGGCGGCAGGAGGAGAAGGGGACAACGGAGGATGAGATGGCTGGATGGCATCACTGACTCGATGCACATGAGTTTGGGTGAACTCCAGGAGTTGGTAAGGGACAGGGAGGCCTGGCGTGCTGCGATTCATGGGGTGGCAGAGAGTCAGACACGACTGAGCAATTGAACTGAACTGACCTATGGATCTCCGTGGCTTAGAAAATGGTGCTTTTCACAGACCTTGCATTTTGCAGCAAACAAGGAGCTTGGGCTCCTGACAAGGTAACTTGGGCTGTCTTTTCACAGATCATTTGTTTCTCCAAGCATGGCACTGTCACATGCGCCTGGGCAAAGGGTTCATTACTTATAAACATATAAACACAATCAAATTCAAAAGGAAAGAGCTAGTCAATGAAAAGAGAACACGAGTCTCTACCTATCCCGATGGTCATAGGGGTGGTGGGTCTAGTAGACACAGTACTAGGTCTGTGGTCAGAAGGTTCCGGTCGTGGTGCTGATTGTGCTACTAACAAAATGCATGACCCCAGGCAAGTGACTTACCTTCACTAAGCCATATAGGCTTAGCCAGCTATCCCTAAGGCTCCTTCTAGTGCTAAGATTCTAGGATTCTATGATGTCAGCCTTAGGAGGCTGTGCTCTTAGGAGTCCCTGGCACATCGCAAGCACTATAAAAGCATTAACCATCACTATTGTTTTGTGAAGACACAACGCATGCCTTTCAATGTTAATGTGGGTTCTTCCCCTTTGTAACAATCAACAACTTAAACTCAAGTTCTAAACAGAGCAGAACCATAAGCAATGAAGCCTCCAACTTCTACTGGCCTTCTCAGTTAGCACAAATGAATAAAGCTTTTTTAGGTGGAACAGGGTAGTTGGTGGTGATGGTAGTTCTTGAATCTAAAACCCAGTCATCCTTCTTGAATACCTCCAATTAGAAAACTGGCTCAATCAAAAGTTTTTATTTTGTGTGTATGCTCAGTTGCTCACTCATGTCCAAGTCTCTGCAATCCTTTGGGTTGTAGCCCATCAAGCTACTCTGTCCAGAGAATTTTTCAAGCAAGAATACTGGAGTAAGCAAGAATATTGGAGTGAGTTGCCATTCCTCCTCCAGGGGATCTTCCTAACCCAAGGATCAGAACCCTCATTTCCTGTGTCTCCTGCATTGCAGGGGGGATTCTTTACCCATGGAGGCCTTTATTTTGTACTGCAATATAAAATATTTTCCCCTGAAAATCTCGAGATATCAATAGGTTGAGACTGAGAGCTAGGATTCTTCAGGGTATCCAAACATCTTTTTCCATCTTCTCACAATGCATAAACTCCTCGCGGGGGCAGAGGAGGAGGCAGGGCTGCCCAGCAAAATGGTAAATGAAATTCAGTCTTCAGTTTCTGAATAAAATTAGTTGATCATGGGTTTAGAAAACCTGTTAGTACCCACCAAAATCCCTTAAGCCTTGCCATTTCAGACCTGCCAGCCCACTTCCAGCTACCAATCTTTGCAACTTTCGCCTTAAGAATTTTCTCAGTGCCTCCCGAGTGGTCCAGTGGTTAGGAATCCGTCTGGTAATGCAAGGGACACAGGTTTGATTCCTGGTCCAGGAAGATCCAGGCAACTAAGACCCTGTGCAGCACAACTACTGAGCCTGTGCTCTAGAGCCCACATGCCACGACTACTGCAAGAGAAGCCGCTGCAATGAGAAGCCTGCACACAGCAACCAGAGAGCAGCCTCTGCCCTCTGCAACTAGACTACGCCTGTGTACGGCAATGAAGACCCCGTGCAGTTAAAATACATTTAAAAAAATTTGTTTAAGAGTTTTCTCAGAAGACACAGAAAACTTCTCTGCCCATAATTCTGGCAGGCCTCGTGGCGACAGATGGAATTGATGTAAATACCACAGCTCTCACGCCTCAGGTAGGAAAACTCTAAGCCACCTGTTCTATATCATTTTCTAGAGTTTCTTCTATGAGTCTAAGCTCTAATTACTCACAGTGTTAGCTCACTTGATGAGAAAACCTTCACTGACTGCCTTCTCAGTGGACTCCCTGTCTCATTTCCCCACTGCCCTATTTTTGTTGTTCTGTTTTGGTTTGTTTTACTTTTTAAATAAATGATTTTAATTCAGTTATTTATCCTATGGTCTGTTCCTGGGAAATTCAAATGAAGACAGTGGGTGTTGACTAATTAATTCTTTAAAGTTTGAATAATAAACATTAATCAGCAGAGTATCAGGTATAAGATATTCATAGCCAAGAAATCAGAACGGAGTTGAAAAAATAAGATTAGCATAGAAACCAGCAACAAAGCTAACAGAAATGGGGGAAAGTCCAAGTGTGTGGTCTTCCCCTTTAGATCAAATTCCCTGGAGTTCTAAGAGGTTAGTTTAGGTTCATGGTAACTTTCTCAAGAGATGAAGAATTATCTTGCCTTCATTTCATATGTGTTCCAGAAACCTGAGTTCCTAGAATTTCCATTAAAAGTCCTGGACATCACTGCAGTAATTTCTCAACACCATGCAGCGAAGGATAGGTCAGTCTCAATGTGCTCTTAGCCAAGAAGCCAGCAGATTTGGGCCCAGAGGACAAGCTCATTCTCAAAAGATAAAGGTTTCCGTTGCTCTTGTAGATACTCAGTGAATTTACAGCAGGCATCCTTAAGCTAAATCGGACCTGATCCTCTGAGAGTTCTGAATGCAAGCTAAACACAAATCAAAACCTCATGGTTATACCTAAGGAGGAAAATAGTAGAAATAGAGGATACATCATGCAGCAGTGGTAACAAAAGTAGCAATTAGGGTCCCAGTAAGAAGTAGAATTTATTTGATCTAAAAATATGGTCATTAAACGACTACTTAACAGATGTGTGAACAGCTCTGAGAAACAACTAGAGGTGTTGATGCACCTAGAGGCCAGCACCAGTGAGATGCTGCCAATACCTCAGGGCAGAAAATGCAAAGTGAAGAAAAAACTGTTCCTGGAGCCAGCCAGAGTCAGAAGCCATGGACGGCCCGGAGATGCAGTTTTAGAGAGACGTGACTGCTGCCAGTAATGCAGTGCCTCCAAAGGAGGGTGGAATCACGGCAGAAGCACACCAGAGTCTCCCCTGCGCTCTCCTTATCTCCTTTCGATGTCTCTCATTAGCTGAACACAAAGAAGCCAAGGGCAAAGCAGCCCGAGTGATGCAGTAAGCCCAGCCCCAGAGGGCAAGGAGGAGGGCAGAGAAGCCCAGCCCCAGAGAGCAAGGAGGAGGGCAGAGAAGCCCAGCCCCAGAGAGCAAGGAGGAGGGCAGAGAAGAGCGGAGAGGAAACGTGGAGCGAGGAGCAGGATGGAGGAGAAAATCCACTGTTATTTGGGTGCAGAGCAGAACATGATGGAACCCCTCTTTGTGGGGAACACTCTATAGTCATTTCATTTATTTCCTTAATACTTAGTTCATCTTTTCACTTAAATTGTGAAAATAATCAAAAATTATAGAAAAGTGAGAGTTTGAGTGAACATATGTATAATCATCACATGGATGAAGTGAGAGTTTGAGTGAACGTCGCTCAGTTGTGTCTGACTCTTTGTGACCTATGGACTATTAGCCTGCCAGGCTCCTCTGTCCATGGAATTCTCTAGGCAAGAACACTGGAGTGGGTAGCCGTTCCCTTCTCCAAGGGATCTTCCCAACCCAGGGATCAAACCAGGCTCTCCTGAATGGCAGGTAGATTTTTTACTGTCTGAGTCAGCATGTATCAATAGCCTAATCCTGTCTCCATCAGTGAATCTGATTTTTGATGTATTGATGTTTCAAAGTGAATTTTAGACATCACTTCCTCTTAAATACTTCAGCATCAAATCATTTACTTCGCTCGTTTTCAAATGCTATTATAATGCAGCTTATAATGCTATTAAAATGCAGCTCTATTTTATATATACTGCCAGTGCAGGAGACATTAGAGACATGGGTTCGATCCCTGGGTTAGGAAGATCCCCTGGAGAAGGGCATGGCAATCCACTTCAGTATTCTTGCCTGGAATCCCATGGACAGAGGAGCCTGGTGGGCTACAAGCCATGGGGTTGTAAAGAGTCGGACATGACTGAATCAACTTAGCAAACATACACACACACACACACACACACACACACACACACACACACACGGGCTTCTCTGGTGACTTAGACAGTAAAGAATCTGCCTGCAAAGCAGGAGACCTGGGTTCGATCCTCAGGTTGAGAAGGTCCCTTGGAAGAGGGAATGGCTACCCACTCCAGTGTTCTTGCCTGGAGAATTCCAAGGACAGAGGAGGCTGGCGGGTTATACAGCCCATGGGGATGCAGAGTCGGACGCAACGGAGCGACTCATACACACACTCATAATACACTTGTATATGTATATATCAAGATATCAATTAATGAATGGGTCAATCAATTTGGTTGCTTTCAATTGGGCCACACTGGGGCATTCATTTTATCAGGTGTAACAGTCCTTACAAAACAAAGACTCTAGCTTTTGGCTGCTTTACTTTCCAAGGATTCCAGAATTGATCTTGGTAAGCAAGCCAGAGTCGACACAATAAAACTGAAGCAAGGTTTTTTTTTGTTGTTTTTTTTTTTTAATTGTTATATAGTGTATTTCATTACATAAATCCAGCCTTTAACTCTGTAGAACAGTATTCAAACTATGAAACTATAATTTATAATTTAAGTATTCAAACTATGCTAATCCTTAAAGGATAGCTTAACTAAATGAAGCATTGTACTAATAATTAATTCATCATTAACTCAAACGATATTTCCTGGGCAGACTACTATGGTCCTATTCTGGGTCAGCCTCTTTGCTATGCTGTGTGACTATAGCAGTTAATAAAGTAGATGGTCTCTGTTTTTGTAGAATCTATATTCTAGATGGGAAACAGACTTGAGTAAACATAAACAGAAATGTATATCTGTTTAGAACTAATGAAAAATGTTATGGAGGAAAATGCATATTCAGTTCATTTCAGTTCAGTCGCTCAGTCGTGTCCGACTCTTTGCGACCCCATGAATCGCAGCACGCCAGGCCTCCCTGTCCATCACCATCTCCCGGAGCTCACTCAGACTCACGTCCATCGAGTCCGTGATGCCATCCAGCCATCTCATCCTCTGTCGTCCCCTTCTCCTCCTGCCCCCAATCCCTCCCAGCATCAGAGTCTTCTCCAATGAGTCAGGTCTTCGCATAAGGTGGCTAAAGTACTGGCATTTCAGCTTTAACATCATTCCTTCCAAAGAAATCCCAGGGTTGATCTCCTTCAGAATGGACTGGTTGGATCTCCTTGCAGTCCAAGGGACTCTCAAGAGTCTTCTCCAACACCACAGTTCAAAAGCATCAATTCTTTGGCGCTCAGCCTTCACAGTCCAACTCTCACATCCATACATGACCACAGGAAAAACCATAGCCTTGACTAGACGGACCTTAGTCAGCAAAGTAATGTCTTTGCTTTTGAATACGCTATCTAGGTTGGTCATACTCCCAACCTCACAATCAGATCTCGTTACAAGAGATGGACTGACTTTATCCCTTCTCTTGCAACCTGACCTTTTCTATTATACTGCTAATGCCCCCACACAAGTCTCATATTCCTTTGGTTTCAAAGACAGATGGAGGAAGGAGGGGAACTGAACACACTGGCCTGCTTTAACTCCTCCTCCCCCACGATCTTTTGATGTATGAGCAAACAGTATTATTGCCTTTGCTTCTTAACCTCCCAAACTGTGACAAAAAGCCGGTCTGAGGCAGTCCAACTTGTTACTTCAAATTCTACCTCTTCTCTGGGTATCGAAAATAACATATTTCACAGTATGGACTCAATCAGACGCTCCTTAAAAACCCACATTTCCAAAAGCCGCTGGCAACGTGGAGGGAGAATTTAAATTACATACTGCTGCACACTGACTCCTGGGCCATTTCCCTCTCTAAATCATTCTTCAGTGTGGGTTTTCAAATGTCTGCTCAGGTTGAGAAAAAATATTGACACAAAGAAGCGACATCTTTTCTGTATCATGAGTGAGGAAGGAAATGAATTTGGGAGCTGGGAGCATGATCAAATTAATCACACCATGTTAAAACGTATTTGCCCCAAACAAGGCCATTGTTTTCCATTGCGTAACTGTCTGGGAAAGACCAACTGCGTGCTAGACACTCCAGCAGACCATGGAGGGGACACCCAGGTGAAGACATCAGAGTGCTCTCCTTCACAAAATACCAATCTAACCGAAGGCACGGTTCAGTACACCAAAAACATGAAAGTGAATGTGTTAGTCACTGGGTCTAGTCTGACTCTGCGACCCCATGGATTGTAGCCCGCCAGGCTCCTCTGTCCATGGGGTTCTCCAGGCAAGAATACTGGAGTGGGTAGCCATTCCCTTCTCCAGGGGATATTTCCGACCCAAGGATCAAACCTGGGTCTCCCGCAATGCAGCAGATTCTTTACCCTCTGAGCCACCAGGAAAGCTCCTCACACCAAAAACATAAAGCAANGCTCCTCTGTCCATGGGGTTCTCCAGGCAAGAATACTGGAGTGGGTAGCCATTCCCTTCTCCAGGGGATATTTCCGACCCAAGGATCAAACCTGGGTCTCCCGCAATGCAGCAGATTCTTTACCCTCTGAGCCACCAGGAAAGCTCCTCACACCAAAAACATAAAGCAAAGCAAAACAGGAGAAAGAGAAAGGGCTTCTGGCTGGGAGGGTACATGAAGACCTCACAGAACTGGGGAAACTGAGCCAAGCTTGGAAGGGTCATTGCATTTCCTTGGGCAGAGATGAGGGAAGGATATTCCAAGGGTAAGTATCAACATGTGGACAGGTTCACCACTGGGAAGCAAAGAGGAGGTCTATGGAAGAGCAAATAATCGGGCTTGGCTGGAGTACAGATCATGTATGCAGTGAGAAGACAGGAAAAGGAAGTGGGGGCCACACTGTGATAGACCTTGGATGTTCAGCTTTAGAGTCTAGAATGCAGTAGGGAGCCAGAAAAGAATATTAAACACAAAAGTGACAGGACTGGAGCTACAATTCAGAAAGATTATTCTGGCAGGAAGGATAGCTGACTCAAAACAGGCAGAGAGAGAGTAGATATCATAGAAATAGCATCTTTCATATTTATTCTCTTAATACCTCAGCAAAGAAGGTAGATAAGGAAATTTTTTCTTATTAGAATATATTCTAACTGCAAATAACCTCTGTTTTGGGTAAGGAGCCATACAGATGGTACATGACAATCTATCACCACTACAGTAGATATATATAATCTTGATACAGCATCTTGATTATTTCTTCCTGGCTTTTTTTTTTAATTAAACTCTAAACTGATTCCAGATCTTTCATCAATAACATAAACTTTATGACTGATCTATACCAAAAGTCATTGTTTGATGATGCACACTTGAAGAATCTAGAATATGAAACCAAGGAAATGAAATTCCTTTCCGTTCCATTTTCACGGGAGCCTAAGCTCAATTATACATTTGTGCCAAAGTTGTTGATATTTGGGGTTATATCAAATATGGAAAAACTACCATTTCTACCACTATATAAACTCTATAAACTATAATAACCTAATGAATATGGCCTAACTCTGGAGTGCCCACTGTGTACCAAATGTTTAAGTACTTTCCTAGCTGCATTTCCAGTCATTTTAACTCACTGATTTATCAGATAAGATTTTATCTGATAGGTAATACCTTTGTGATAGGTATTATGAGCTTAAGACATGAAGTACTCTATCTGGAATCAAGCAGCCATAACTTTTGAAGCCACGCTTGAAACCCATGTCTGTTTGATTGGATTCTTGTTACAATTCTTCCAAGCTGCAAGGATGTGTGTTATGTGCCAGGTTGTGGCCAATGCCCATCAATTACTCTCAAACAGCTATCAAAGGAATCCTTCTTTTCCCAACCTCACGATATACTTGTTTAACTACACCCATTAGGAACTCCTAGAACATCAAAAAAATGCCTAAGAAATTATTAGAAAGTCTTGAGACTTGAAAGATAAACCTTTGAAATATGCCACATTGAAGGTCTAGCAAATACATTTCCACTAAAGAAAATGGCTACGTGTTGGAGGAATGGGAAGCTTGGAGGAATGACAAAGCCAGGCTGAGTATCCTGGGTGTTCCTGAGACCTCAGAAGGGTCTTCTACAGGGGACACTAGAAGGATTCTGGGGCCATCCTCCAGCCATGATAACTGCTTCTCATTTGCAAACAGCCCCTCAGTCATCATGTATTTTGCAAAACACACATCAACCAGCCAGGAGTATGACTGAAAGCAGCACCAATTCATTCCACAGGGTGTCCCATGACATGCATGGAGCCTCTGCAAGTGAAAGGTGGGCGAGTCCTGTTGGCAAGGTCCCTTCTGACTGCACAGCTAAACACGTCACAGTGGTCACGCTCTTATCCAGCAGCTGCAAGAACACCTCTGCACTGATGGAAAGCATCAGGGGATAGACTCATGTCCTGGGTTGTGCCTGTTTCCTCTTTGCTAAGTCATCAGCCCTTGACTTCCCAGTGAGGCGAGGGTTACAAGATCAAGTGAGATTATTTCTTTGAAAGTGCTTTGGAAAACACAGTGGTTCAACAAAACACCAATTTATCTTTTGGTTATCAGTCCACACCATCTTCATCCCCATCGAAGCAGGCTGTGGTGTCTAAAATATGATTTTTGTATTTTAAGATGCATCTGTCACTGAATAAATTATTCTACCATGAATAGTCCTTTTTGTTATGGGACACAAATAGAAGGAGCTTCTAGAAAACTGTGGTAAAAACTGGAGTTCTAGTTGATATGCCTTAGAAATTCACTCTATTTAACCCTCAGGTAGTTATTTCACTTTTCAAAAGGGATAAATTTTACTTTTTGTAAAATGTAGGAAATACATAGCAACAAATAGTATTTAGTTACCCAGTGGTAAAGAATCTGTTCGATCCCTGGGTCAGGAAGATCCCTTGGAGAAGGAAATGGAACCCACTCCAGCATTCTTGCCTGGAGAATTCCATGGACAGGGGACCCTGGCCGGCTACAGTCTATGGCATCACAAAGAGTCGGACATGACTGGGTGATGAGCACACAGACTACAATGAAAGCAAATTCCAGGCCAACTTCTGCCACAAATACAAACATTCATGGGCAAGTCACAAAAATTTTCAAATAACTTAGCCTTTTAACATCCTTGTTTGTTCTCTTAGGAGCTCCAAAGCACTGCCTCAGAGAAAATTCACCACATGTGGTAACTGTCTTCCCGGGTACACAGCTGAACTACATTTCCCAGCTTCATTACAGTTCGGTTGGAGCCCAGTGACCCTGTTCTGGCCCAGCACACAAATGTCTCCCATACAAGTCTTCTTTCTATTTACCTTCCATGACACCTTGGAGGCCCATTTTAAAGATGGTGATAGTACAAGATGGAGGTATTAAAGACCGAGTGACTTAGGTTTTCAAGTCACCTTTTGGAGGAGAGCAGCCCTGGGGAGCTGCCCATGAAGAAACATTCACTTTGGGCTTGGAATAAATGAAAAATAAATTTTAGGTCAAGTCACTGAGATTTTGAAGTTGTTTGTTACAGCCACAAGCACATTGCTGAGGCAGATATTATTGAATTACATAATACAAAATTGCATCGGTATTCTAATGGGAGGATCAGCAAGTCATCTAGGGCCATTGGACAAAGGCACCTACGGTTAAGTGAGAAAGATACAAGAGTGAATGGAGCTCGGAGCCAACACCAAAGCAACTTGACCCTCCAGGCTTGCTGGATTGTTACTTTTTGTCCATGCAAAAATAGAGGGGCACACACAGTCTTTCTAGCCAACCATATATTTTGCTAATGAAAACATTTCTAACACAATTTGTGCTAATTACCAAACGCTCCAGTCTGCATTTTTGATAGCATCACTCAAAGTACTTTTTCCAACCACCTTTAAAAGTGGACCTTGCAGTAAAATTCTTCAGGTGGTAACTAACCAATTAGCCCTGGAGTGTAGATTACTGGCCAGCACAGAGGTGAAGTTCAAAATATTTAACCACTGGTACCGCACATCACCAAGGGATTAAAAAAAAAGTGCAAACTCTTATGTTGGAGCAGTACCTTCTACCCTGGATAACTTCAAATGTTAATCAAGCAACCTTAGGGTACAGATTAAAGTAATTCACACCATGACTGTTTATACTTAA
Source organism: Oreotragus oreotragus (assembly GCA_006410675.1). Lineage (NCBI taxonomy): Eukaryota > Metazoa > Chordata > Mammalia > Artiodactyla > Bovidae > Oreotragus > Oreotragus oreotragus. The sequence goes on from SJYX01011540.1 coordinate 189,932, forward strand.
GTATTTAAAGAATAAATTAGAAACAAACAAGAGTCTAATTCACAGACATCATCCAGTGCATTTATGTCTCTGCTCAATTGGAGCAGTACCTTCTACCCTGGATAACTTCAAATGTTAATCAAGCAACCTTAGGGTACAGATTAAAGTAATTCACACCATGACTGTTTATACTTAAGTATTTAAAGAATAAATTAGAAACAAACAAGAGTCTAATTCACAGACATCATCCAGTGCATTTATGTCTCTGCTCACCCTAAGAATTACCAGCAAAGGATCAAGGGACCTATCCCTAAGTGTCAGATTAGATTAATAAAATTAGCCATCTGTCCAAGGAAGGCTTTTTTTTTTTTTCAAGGAAGGCTTTAAACTCAGGTTGTATTTAAATATTACGTTTCCAACTGCCCAGATATTACAGAAAAGTGCCTGCTGATAGAACTCCTTTGGCACAATGTAAACCATTAACTGGCTAATATAAACTTGTTGCACCAAGGAAAATAAACAACATCAACATTGCATTAAGTCTGATTCAGGATTTTGGGTGCCCTGTCAGCAAACACAAGTGTTAAGATATAAATTGCTCAGGATTTGCAGACTCAGGCAAAGAAAGAATCTTCACATATCTTTAGCAGGAATGAGGAGGAAGAGGCTGGAAAAGAGATCAAAGCTTCAGAAAGTAAGGTTGGTCCCATTAGTTAAGATAATAATAATTAGTGTGAGTATTGTTAGATAATCATATCTTATCTTTGTGTAGCACCTTAGTTCTTTCAAAGCACTAGTCTGATTTCCTTTGATTTTTAAAATAAGCTGGTGGGGTTATCTGGGCTAAGTGGGGTTTTTCTTACAGCTCTGGAAGTGGAGAATCATGAATAAGAAATGCAAGAGCCATTGGTATCCAGTCTCTTATCTTTCTATGTCACCAGTAGTGGCCTTGAATCACTCCCATCTGCTGATCAATGAGCAAACCCTGGCCATTTCTTAGCTATCTAGCTTCGTGGAGATTTTCATGAACCTCCAGTCACATGTCAGTCTGGATAATTCTCTTTCAGGAATAGCTGCTCCCCACCCCCAACACCCTACAAAACTTCCACATGACAATTACCAGACAAAAACCGTCCATCACGCTTGGAGTTAGTTAGTGTTTCTCAAAAGAATTCACTCAAGCAAGACCACAACAAACCTCACAGTTACATCTCCAAACCCCAAATCAAGGCATGTGGTTGACCAAAGAGTCTTTCTGATTTGCCAATTTATCTAAAAAAAATTGTACAACTCGGTAAACTTAAAATTATGTTATCAAGTATACATCAACACGCATGAGAAAGGATAAAAAGTACATGAACTCATGTCTGTGCTAATTATTCTGATGCCTGGAAATACACATATTTTCCCCTCCTTTCCCCTCCACCCCCATCCAGATTAAACAAGCCCAAATTCATAAACATTGCCTTCAAGCTTCAAGCTTCTAATCCTTTTTAATGCCTTGGTGTATACATTACCTCATTTAATCCTTAATTGGTTGGTTCTTTCTTTATCCTATTTCTGTAAGACATTATGAAAAAACCGGAGCAAACTTTCTGGCCAACCCGATATTTTTACAGACAAGAAAACCCAGGCTTACAGAGGTAATATAATAACTAGCCTTAATGTCACCAGGTAATTTTTTAAAAAAAGAAAAAGAAAACAACAACAGAAACACAGTGTCAGAACCTGAACCCAAACTTGCCGAATAGCAGAGTCTGTGCTTTCACCCAAGCCCGGAGAAAGGGCTGGTCATGTACAGTTCAGCCTGGCTTCTTGTTGATGTTACTACAGGTCATTCCCTCCTGGGTGCAGCCATCCCTCAGTGACAGGGCTAGGGGAAAGAGGATAAGTAGGAGGACCTGCTCAGAAGAGATGTCCTTCAGCGACCTTCAAAGATCTCATATCCTAAATCCAATCTTCAGAAACCCTGCAGAGTGTCTAGACGCTGGTTTGTTCCGGTTGAAACATAAGTGTGTTATCGAAGTGGACAGTGTCGGGGTACTGGAAAGTTCCTGGGATGGAGGTACTGGGGAAGAGAGGCAGTGGAGGAGCCCAAATTCTCCTCCGTCATGTCCCCAAGTGTGAACTGTGACCCACATGCACCACGTGAGCTGAGGTTCTTGTTTAAAAAGCAGATATCTGGGAGGCACTCCAGGAATTCTTATCCACACAGGAGTTCAGGGATGACTCACAGGTCTAATATCTGCCCTGAGCCAATGCTAGAAAATGTGCCCTCTGGTGGCAGCAATTTGATTTGATTTTTCACCTGAGTCTTTATCGCCCAACCCCCAACCCATGAGATCAAAGGGCTCATATCTTTCAGCTCATAAGATTAAAGTCACACCTTGAGGTCCTTCTCCAAAATGGCAGTTCAAAGCCAATGCAATCAAAGATGGGTGGGGGTGGGGGTGTTTCTCCTATAAACTGCCATTTACACTCTGCAGTATCTCCTCATCTTTCCCCTATTTTTTTTTAATCCCTGAAATAGCAGATGCACTTCTAATACCTGCAACTACCTGTGACCAAAACAAGTGGCAAGGGTCTTGACCAGCTCAGAAGATTGTTGCAATCAAGACATCGTGTCATTCAGTTAGTGGGTTGGGAGAAATACAGTCCCATTTGTGGAGGGGGAGAGGTGGGAGAAGACAGGATCTCCCCAGAATAACCCTGCAGGAGCTGAGATCCCACCTCTGCCTCAGACACCTGAGCCCTGTTTTCCAGAAATCTGGCTCTGGGTCACTGGACCACTTCTGAGGAGCTACTGGCTACCCCAGCAGCTCAGCAGTAAAGAATCCGCCTGCAATGCAGGAGACGCATGTTTGATCCCTGGGTCAGGAAGATCCCCTGGAGGAGGGCACGGCAACCCACTCCAGTATTCTTGCCTGGAGAATCCCATGGACAGAGGAGCCTGGCAGGCTACAGTCCAAAGGATTGCAAAGAGTCGCACACGGCTGAAGCGACCGACCACACACGCACGCATCCCATGAACAGATGGACAACTACTCCCAAAAGAATTCTAAGGTTATTAAAGCCCTGATCTCAGCGTAAAAAATAAAAAGCACAAGCAAAAAGCACCACTCAGTTCCTCTCTGAACAAGTCACTCTTCCATGAGAAAGAATTCTGAGAAAAAAGTACTGCCTCATGTTACACACATTTACTCCTGATCGTGGCCTCACAGAGGTCCCTTTACCTCATAGAGAATCAAAGGAAAGAGAAAGAGAGGCAGGGCCTTCTTTATAGGGATTGGCTGTGAAGTGGGAACAAACAGGAGGGTAGGAGGGCTGATGGAAGAATGGGTTGGAGGAAATATTCCTGCTCTGGTGCCAGAACTGCATGGGACGCTAGTAGCTAGGTGCTGAGGCGGGGGCGGGGGGGGAAATATATATATATATATCTTCCCAGGTGGCCCAGTGGTAAAGAAACCGCCTGCCAAAGCAGAAGACTCAGGTTCAATCCCTGGGTTGGGAAGATCCCCTGAAGGAGGAAATGGCAACCTGCTCCAGTATTCTTGCTTGAAAAATCTCATGGACAGAGAAGCTTGGCTGGCTACAGTCCACAGGGTCACAAAGAGTCAGACACAACTGAGAGACTGAGTATACACACTCACATAATCTCCCTCGTGGTATTTGTGGCTCCAGTTTTCATCAAGAAGCAAGGCAATCTGGATCAGCCTCCTGGAGGAGTAGGGTTAGTTGGAAAGGAAGCGGGGTGTCCAGAAGAGCTGAGTCCCCCAAATTACATGCCCTGTGAAAGGGACTTGATGAGAGCTTTAAGTAAGGATGTAAGCAAACTCGTGAATATCAGGTTATTCTGGGTAGGTGGGGGAAGTAGAACAAGATGACCCGTGACCCCACTTGATCTCTAGCCATTCAGTGTCACACTAGTAGCAGCAGAAACCACCTAGAGGTGCCTGTATTCCCCACCATCAACCCCCAAGGCACAGTGCCCTTGAGCTATATCTGCTCTGTTCCTCCAGGCTTTCATTCTGCTGAGTTTCCCTGGATCTTTGTTTGAGTCCACTTCGGTAGAGAAATATTGGGGGGAAGGTGGAAAGGAAATGATTACAGACCTGCATCTCCCCCGAAAATGACTGTGAACCCCAGTTCTCCAGGGGAAAATCTTCAACTCTGACCTTGTCCCACTGACCCTGAGACCTCCAGGCAGCTGGAAAGAGAAAAGGCAGGGGAGCCCTCAGCTCTCTCTGTATGCCAGAGTTAAGCTAACACTGTGAGATTCAAATCTGCTGTGGGAACACACGTGGCTTGACGCATGCTGGTCCCAGCAGATGTGTCTTGTCTGGATTTTCCTTTCCCTCCCTCCTGCCCCACATCAGAGGCTCAGCCGTCCTCTCTGCACATGCTGCTGAGAGACTGGGTAAGGGAAGTGCTGGAGATCACTCAGGAGGTCTGGGTACTAGTTCCAGGCTCGGCTTCTGACATTAACTTGGGGCAGTCCCTGAGTCATGCTCAACCCAGCTGTAAAGTGAGGGTGTTTCAATTCCTGCCAGGTCTGTGATTTGAATGTGGGAGCCCCATGGGAGCCCCCCAGTTCATCCAGGAGGAGGACACCCTCTCTGAAGGGATGCACATCTCTGCTAATCAGGCCATTAAGGACTCCTTTCTGCTCCTAAATATCAGAGACTTTAATTCCCATTCCCCTGCTTGCTAGTTGAGTGACCCTGGTTAAGACATTTAATTTCTCTAAGCCACAACTTCCTCTTCAGTTAAACAAAGATAATAATGGTACCCATCTCACAGACCTGTTGGGTTGATTAAATAAATCATTATGTATCAAGTTCTTTGGAAAGAATAGCAAGCACTTAATCAGTGCTACTATTATTTAATATGACTTAACTTGCACACCGACCTTTCTTGTGTGTCTCAGCAAGTGCCGAGGTTTCACTACTGACACTAATGACAGAGGAGTAGCGATCTTAGAGTGGAAGGAAAGGTTGCCTATCTTAGACCCAAATGAAACTCAAAACTGAGTTTCAAGCTGCATAGTTGTTTTTCTCACCAGAATTAGATGGGGGTGGGGAATTTTCAGGTGGATTTTGAATCCAAGACGTCAACAAAGCCGTACTTGTCAAAGATAGATTTAGGAGCGTGAGGAGAAAGACAGGGCCATTCAAATAAAACAGGACTGTTCCAGTATGCCTTAGGTGGCAGCCATGCTACCTTCAAAGTACTGCACACAAATCAATTTCTATTGAGGAAACAAGGTACAAAGAAACTCCCACATGGATACTCGCAGGATTTGCTGGTGTCTGGGGAAGATTATAAATTAGCTGGTTGCTGTTCACATCAGAGCCAAGTGGGGCACATTCATTTTTTAATCTGGACCAATTTTCCGGATCAAAAACCAGTCTTTCCAAGGGATGTAAATGAGCCCAGGAGGATATTTTCCCCCAAAGTTTATGAAGTAGCTGTCATTTTAATCTGAACAGCCTTCCAACCTGAAAGCCAGTGTCTGGATAAAATTATATAATAATGAAAAACTCTCCTAGGCTGAACCTAGTCCAAACACTCCTTCTACCTCCAGTTTGATATGTTTAATGTGCCAAAATATTTAAAAGGTAGAGTTTCCGCTATCAAAACCCTATCTATGCTTCAAATAAAACCAAAGAGACCAACACAGCATATTCATGGCATGAATAACAGAATGAGACCCTGGATGAACCAGGTAGGAAATATTTTTAGGAGAGGAACTACAGAAAATAAGAAAGGAATATGGTAAACCATATGAGCAGTTTTACACAGCAGGCTTTTGTGCAATACTTTTTTTTTTTTAATCTGCTTAAATGAATTGAAATCTATCCTTAAAAGAACATTACATATACTGCTCATGCTAAAGAACTACAGCTATAACTATGCATTGTTCAAAAAATTGTGACTAGATGGTTTTATGTAAATAAATCCACAGAAGGGAGTTGATCACAATCTGCAAAGCTTAAGAAGGGACGTTAGGAAGAATTCCTTCATTGAAATGCTTTAAGATATGTGTCTGTGTGCATTAGGAAGAGAAACAACATAATGTAATATCACCTGGGACTGCTGCTGTTTTCTCCAAAGTCAATGATCAGTAGGAATAGAACAGCTCATAATTTAAGCGCACTTAAGATAACAATAATAACTATAAACTTCAAAGCAGGTAGCAAGGTGTAGGTGATGACTGCTATAGCTTGAAGGGTGAAGGTGTCTTCCAAAACTGAAAAGCAGCAAGTCATATTTCCAAGTAGAGAGATTCTTGAGCAGTGCAAATATTTAAGCAGTTATACAGGAATCTGCCGAGATTATTTTCTTTGTCTGGTGGCTCAGTGGTAAAAGAATCCGCTTCCCAATGCAGATGTGGATTCAGTCCCTGGGTTGGGAAGATCCCCTGGAGAACAAAATGGCAACCCACTCCAGTATTTTTGCCTGAAAAAGCCCATGGACAGAGAGGAGCCTGATGGGCTAGTCCTTGGGTCTCAAAGAGTAGGACACAACTTCGCCAGTAAAATGTAGAAAAATTTTCCTGGTTTGTCTCTTTCGGAAAAAATTATTTGTGAAGACAAACTGCACTTTCTGCAAAGTTCTGCAGATTGCATTCAAATAAAGTTATACTGTTTCCATTGTTCATAAAATATAATTAATCCCATAAGACAACACCCTCCTTACAAAGTAAACTAAGAAAAAACAGATTTTTCAGAATTCTAAATATAACCTCAGCGAAGAGGAATAAAAATCATTAGAGAAACAATGTTAAGAACTTTCTCGCTTAGAATGTTGTGCTTTGAATAATCTCACCACACGGGCCAAACCAAAGTAGACAAAAACACAAGATTTTTTACCTGTGTAACTAGAGGAAATACAAGCTACTGTGTTTCAAGTTCGCTCCGGTTCACTGTCATAGCTCATGAGGCTGTATATCTTTGTTTAAATCGCAAAGACAGGAGCTCAAAACATAGCATAAAATTAACCCACTGGGCGCTCCTTTCTGAGAAAACAGCCCGAGTGGAAGAAGCCCCTAACATCTGAAGCCACATCCCGACACATGCGTGGGAAGGACGGGAGATGGGCACAGGGCACACCAGGCAAATCTTCAGACACCCAACAGGAAATGGCTGGGCTCTGGACAGCATGAATTCAATAAGCTGTTTAGAGACACAGGAGGAGCCGATTGACTTCTCCTGCACAGTTGCAATCCTTCTAATTGAGACAGTGTGATCACAGTGTGATCGCTCTCAGCTCTCTGTGGTCAAATACAGAGCCCTCCACCTCTACCGTGTTGAGAAAAGAGATCCTTCTTTCAACAAACAAATATCCCTGGAACCGCCTGGGATGGAAAGGGGAGGGCGAGGTTCGCGTCTCTTCTAGGCTCTGGGCAGAGAAGAACCCAGTTAAGTGCGGCGGATCAGGGGTGAGAGAGAAGGTACGTCGCCACCTTCGCGTCCTCGCTGGGGACGGGGACCGGCGCGCTCCGGACGCGATGCTCCCGGGAGCACCGACAGCATTACCTTGTTTTCTGAGCGCTGATCTGAGCGGCGCAGCGCCGGGTCCGAGGCTGGAAGCCAGGAGCAAGAGCCGGAGCAGGGCTCCTCGGATTAAATCCATTTCACCACGGGCGCTTGCAAAGTTTCACCAAGTCCCGGGCGCACACGGAAAGGGCGTCTCCTGGGAGACGTGGGGGACGCGGCCTCCGCGGAGCCCCTGACCTGGGTGAGGGGGCAAAGGGCTGAGGGAACTGGACCAGGAGGCGTCCAAACTGGCAGGACTGCAGCCGGGCGGTCGGCGTGCTGGAGTGAAGCCGGCTGCGAGCGGCAGGGCTTTTCGGAGCGGGGCGGGGGGGTAGGGGGACGGCTGAGGAAGCCGACGGGGAGGGACTGGCTGGCCGCGGAAGGGAGGGAGAAAGGCTCGACCCGCCCGGGGATGGAATTACAATCGAGTGGAAGTGAGAGGGGCAGGCCCTGAGACAACTGACTCTTCGCCCACCGCTGGGGCAGACAGCCGGCCCATCACCCCTCTAGCGACCCCCTGCGCAGCCCTTCCCGGCTGGTGACCTAGATTGGCGCGCTAGGAGGGGCCGACTTCAACCCCTAGAGACGCAGGGCAGGATTTAGGTGACTGCGAGCCCAGGACCCTCTGCGCTGGTTCTGATTCTGAAATCTTGCGGGGCCTCCTCGCCCTCCCCTAGTAAACTCTTCTCGGGCCGCGCCCCTCTGGGTCGCTTCCACCTTCCCTGGGCACTTTTGCCAACACCTCCAAAGGTGGCTCTAGCCGCTCCACCGCCCTCTGGGTAAGGGGCGTGGAGGCGGGGAGGGGCGAGGGTCTGAGGTTTGCAGCGCGGGAGGCTAGGAGGAAGAGGGGGCGGGGCCGGCCGGGACCCAGGCGCTAAGAAGATAAATGGGATTTCAGGCGCGCTCATGGAGAGCTGGAGCCGGTCACTCTGTTGGAAACGCCGGGTGGAGATTAGGGCCCGGCGCGGGGAAGTGGGGTTCCCTCCCGGTAGAGGAAGGCAACTGGAGACCCTTCAGGGGAGGAGATGAAGCTTTAGGTTAAGCCCGGCTTTGGGGGTAAGGAAGCGAGCTCGAGCTCCCGGGTAGACGGGGAAGACGCGGCTGGGAGGGGGGCGCGCGCCAGCCCGGCTGGACCTGGAGGCCAACAGGGGGTCCTGGCCACTGATCCTGGGACCAGGGTCCCCAGATCGGCTCCCAGTTTCCGAAAAAGACCCTTTCTCCTCCTTGCTGCGGAGAACTCAGGAAAAAGCGCCTGTTGCCGGATTTCCAGGTGGCGAGAGCAGACGCCGTGACTCCAGTCCTGTTGCACAGCCGCGTGCTGATTTTCGAGCCAAAGAGAAGAGAAGGCGGATACAATAAATAAACCAAGAGGGAACAAACCTGGAGGAAAACGCAGGCTTCGCCATTTCCTGGGGGAAGATCAAAGGCCTTAGGAAGTACCCCGCAGAGGAAGCCTGGGTGGCTGACCGCGCCGGCCCCGCCCCACCGAGCCGCGCCCGGGAGGCTCCTGGCGTCCAGGCCCCTCGTTGTTAACCTGGCTTCAGGGAACCGGTTGGGATGATGTTGCCTATCTCCCTTCGCCTCCTCCGCTCAAAGATTGCTACTATTCTTTTAGGAGGGAAGTCTCTATTCCCTGGCTAGAGGGTTGTAATGGGCCGGATCTGGTTTATTAGCAAAGCTGAGAATACGTTCCCTTTTGTTTTGGCGTTCTCAAGTGTACTACTGCCCCTAAAGAAATTCAAAGTCCACTCTGACTTGAGTCATTGGAAGCCTTAGATGTGACACCAGAGTTTGTCCTTTTACACGGAGCTGGAGGGGAAAATTCGTACAGACTGCGCCCTTCACTTTGAAGGTGATACTAAATGTATGTCTGGTAGCCAGGCAATGCGTCTGCCCACCAAGGCTGCTAGTCTCAAAGATAGCAGAATCTTAAAATTAGAGGTCATCTAGGCCCTGTCTCCATTCCACTCAGGAATCTGTCGCCAGCATCTTTGCCTTGAGCTCCACCTGTGATAAAGAGCGTCTGCCTTACCACCAGCCGAGAAGGTGTTGAATCTAAGGTGGCACCCAGAACCAAATAACTGTTACCCTGAAGTTATCTACCATGTTGGTCTGCTCTTTCCCACTTAAAAGTTATTCTCCCTGATGTAAAAATTGGAAGTAATATTAACCATTAATATTACAGCTAGCATTTATATATCACCTGCTATGTACCAGACCCTCTTTAAAAGACTGTTTAATTCCACTGTCAGGCATACCAGCTAGGTATTGTTATTAGTATTAGCCCCATCTGACAGATGAGAAAGCTGAAACATTTAAAAGTTAACTGCGTTCATGCTTAGTCGTATCCTACTCTTGCTACCCCATGGACTGTAGTCTGCCAGGCTCCTCTGTCCATGGAATTTTTCAGTCATGAATACTGGAATGGGGTGCCATTTCCTCCATCAAGCCATCTTCCTGACCCAGGGATCGAACCAGCATCTCCTGCATTGGCAGTAAATTCTTTGCGATTGAGCCGCCTGGAAAACCCGTAAAAGTTAAGTGACCTGCTCTAAATCATTCAACTTCTGAGAATCAGAGCTTCAGTTGAATCCAGGTGGTCTGGTTCCAGAGTCCAGACTTTTTGAAGAAGACAGGTGCAGGCAGACACAGCAGTGGACCAAAAATCCTGAGACCCATGTGTTTAATATTAGGCTCTACTTGTAGTGTATCTTGGCAAAATGAAGGGACTAGATGAAGTCGTTGCCGTGTTCCAGGGTTTGCTTTCTCTTTATTATCCAATTAAACGGCACCATCTAATCCAAGTCTCTTTTTCTCTGAAAGTTCCTTTTCTCTTTAAAAACAGTTTTTATTGGAGTACAGTTGCTTTACAACGTTGTGTTCGTTTCCACTGTACAGCAAAGTGAATTAGCTATATGTATGCATATATGCCCTCTTTTTGGATTTCCTTCCCATTTAGATCACCACAGAGAATTGAGTAGGGTTCCCTGTACTGTACAGTAGGTTTGAATGTCTCTTCAAAAATCTATACACATTGGCCATTGCGAATTTTGCAAGGCTGAGTTTCAGCCTTCCTGCTGACATTCTCAACAAGCACCTATACACCTCCTCACCCTTGGCCTTTCCATCCTCTGCAGCTGGCCGTGGGTAATCAGGAAGCTGCCTTCGTTCTATCAGAGTCCCCTTTGTTTCTTCTTTGCTGGGATTATCTTTGGTTATATTGTTATATTTTAGTTTTGAGGGTCTCTAATAGCTCCAGATTCTCAGGCCATGGAGATAAGACCTTACTTCTTGAGATCTGCTTGTTACAAATCTAGGGCACATATTAGACCCAACTTCTTCCCTTCACTTGTCAAATTACACCCCTTAAGGTTTTTTCTTATTCTAGTCCAACAACCAGTTTATAGCACTTGTAAATCTGATTAAAGACAAATGGAACACTTGTCTTTGACTCTCTTCCTGCCTTCTGGGAGGAGGGGAGCTAAAGAGGGCAAAGAGGCTTTGAATGTTTCATTAAAAAAAAAAAAAAAAGCTATGCAAATTCACTTGAGGTCTAAACTCAATTAATAAAGTCACCAGCAGAAGAGTGACCTGCCCGCTTTGCTCAATATCATGGGAGAAGAGTATGATCTTTCCTCCATGGAGTGGATTCGGAGGCTGTTAGAAGAAAGTAAAGCCAAAGTTACCAATTATAGGATGTTTAGGAAGTCCATGAATGAGAGTGAGAAATCGCAGCAAAGGAGCAGCTTTGGATTTAATTAGTTTTTTGAATAGGTTGCATGTACATATAATATTTGAAATGTGCATCCAGTGGAGTACACGGTGAAAGGTAAGTTTCCTTTTACCCTTTCCTGTGTCATAAGCAATAAATATTAAGACTTTCTTGCGTGTCTTTCTACAGTTATTTTATGAACATACAAGCAAATACACACATACACACACACACACACATATATCCTTAACACAGACAGACGCATCTTGCACATACTTTTTAACCTGAAGTGCTAGTCTCTCAGTCGTGTCCAACTCTTTGCAACCCCGTGGACTGCAGCCCACCAGGCTCCTCTGTCCATGGGATTTCCCAGGAAAGAATACTGAAGTGGGTTGCCATTTCCTTCTCCAAGGGATCTTCCTGACCCAAGGATCAAAGCCGGGTCTCCCACATTGCGGGCTGATTCTTTACTGTCTGAGCCACCAGGGAACCCCAAAGTGAAAGCGTTAGTCACTCAGTTGTGTTCAACTCTTTGTGACCCCATGGACTGTAGCCTGCCAGGCTCTTCTGTCCATGGAATTCTCCAGGCAAGAATACTGGAATAGGTTGCTGTGTCCTCCTCCAGGGGATCTTCCCAATCCAGGGATCAAACCTGGGTCTCCTGCATTGCAGGCAGATTCTTTACCATCTGAATCACAAGGGAAGCCCTTTTAACCTGAAGTTCCTTCCAAATTAGCAGATACAGATCTGCCTCCCTCTTACTAACTGCTGAATAATATTCTATTGTATGACGTACAACAGTCTTTTCTTCCTCCTATTGATTCCAGTGTTACTGTTATAGACAACATTGCAGTGAATGATCTTGAATGTATAACAAGTTTACACACGTTACTATAGATTTGGGGTACATTGCTAGGCTAGCCATTGCTCTGCCAGAGGGAAAGTACCTTTTCATTTAGATAATCTGGCCAAATTTACTTCTAAGGACATTTTACAATTTACACTCCCACAAGCAATGCAGGAGCATGACTACTTCCACAAACTTTCACCAACAGTGTCTTATCAGACTAGAACTATATATCATATAATACATATTACCTGTTTTAAATGACATACAACATGTACAGAAAAATGCACAAACAAGAAGTGTGCCAACTGATGAGTTATAGCAGGGTGAGCACATATGTGTAACTACCATCCAGACCAAGAACTAGAACATGACCATCCACCCAAGAATCCCTCCTCGTGCTTCATCCGTCCGTGTATATATTTTTGAAGAAGAATGAGGAGAGTTCACACTTCCCTTTCACTTTTTCTTAAAATACGCAAATAATAATAGATCAGCAAAAAATGTAAACACTCCCCATCCTCAAAATGAAGCAAGCATTAACTGAGGTGTGATCCCACTATGTGCTAGGTTCTGTGCTGAGAAAAGAATGGCTTATAGGAAAGAAAAGACAACAGTATCTTCCACACTCAAAAAGAGTGGGGTTTTGTTGCGAGAAGACAGTGCATACAAAACAGAGCAAAGGAAGCAACAGATGAGAGTGAACATGCTGCTGGTGAGAAGAAACAGCATTCAGGAGAGAAAGATCCTGATTTTCAAATGGTAAAGTATGTAATCACATACTATAAAATACAGCACTCCGCATCACAAATATTTAAATCATGCTTGCATACGTAACAGGATTCATCAGAGATAGGACTGGAGTCGCCAGGATATCTTACCTGGTATTCCAAAATCTGTGGACAAAATAAGATGCAGAACAGAGTGCCAGGGTTAATTGAGCATGGGAAGGGACTGGGGAGTCTGGGATGCTGTTTTTACTTCTTAGGTTGTAATCATTGTAATGTCTTTGCGTGTGCGCTAAGTCGCTTCAGTCGTTGCAATCCTATGGACCATAGCCCCCAGACTCCTCCGTCCATGGGATTCTCCAGGTAAGAATACTAGAGTGGGTTGCCATGCCCTCCTCCAGGGGATCTTCCCAACCCAGGGATCCTGACCCAGACGGGTTCTTTATTACTAGCGCCCCCTGGGGTAGCCCAGGAATGTCTTTATTTGGGTTAAAAAGAAAGAATGAATGCATTTTAAAAGAACAGAGGGCAGCCTACTTGGAGTATCTGGTGGGAGAGGAGGAATGGTAGGGACTGAGGAACGAAGAGGCTCCAGACATCTTTCTTAGAAGGGGAGAAGTCTGAGACAGGCAGGCTGTTCAGAGGAGAGTGGAACGCGGAAGGCAGACCTAATGGGTCACGTGAGTCTATCTGGTGCTGCCAGATTTAACGTAAGAAAGAGAACAGGAGTTACTATCTTCTTGGAAATGCAGGGAATCCCCCCCCACTGACCCCCACACAATGTTAAACACGTTGGGGTCTCCAGAGCTGTGTGGTCACCAGCGACCACACACACACAACACAACAAAATGCCGGAGCCCCGAAGTGGCCGCAGGCAACTGCTCAGCAGACTAACGGACAGCTACTTCAACAGCCAGCATGCAACTTCAAAATGCAGGGCTTGTCTGTGAAATGACATGATCTCAAGAAAATCTCGGTGGACTAGAGGTCAGGAGACCTGCCCTCTGGCTCTATCCCTGTCTGGAACAGTCAATGGGACTTTAGTGATTCAGCCGACCTCTTTAGACCTTGTTTTTCTCCTCTATCAAATGAGGGTATTGGATGAGAAGACGTTTGTCCTTGTCCTGGGGATCACCGTTTCAGAGTCCACAGAAGAACCTCTTTACTTTTCCAGGATAGACAGATGTCAGTACTTAAAAACAACAAGAACTCTTGTAAAAAGTTTATTCTCAGAAAAACTTTATGAGGTTGGAAAGCAGGGTCTCTTGTGAAAGAAAGAGGGAAGGAGGAAGGGAGGGAGGGAGAAAGACAAGACAAAACGCAACATTTAATATACACACACACAGCAGGACAAAAGCCTTTGAGCAGGCTTCGGGTACAGACCCAGAGTTTCCAAGCAAGTCATCTCCAGTCTACCCAGACAGAGGGAATAGGGAGTTGGGAAAAGGGAGGTGGTAGGGGAGATTCCTCTAGAGAGGTGGGCGTAGGAAGCAGAGGAAGCCTGGCTCAGTTTCGGGGTCATTTAATGACAGTGCAAATAAAAGCAGATTTTCTGATGCCAAAAAAAACCTGTGGAAAAAAGCAGAATGCCAGTTTTTCCATCTGAGTTTGATTATATTTGTATTTGGGTGTTTCTTAAAGGAGGAAGTGAGGAGGAGGGGACTGGAGGTTTGAAGATACAGTCTGATGTCACCACGTGGGACAAGTCAAGGAGGTGCAAAACAGCTGAGGAAGGGGCGACTTGTCTTGTTCCCAGCCCCTGGGAAGGAGAGGTGCGAGAGGAAAAGACTCAAGCCAGACAAGAAATTGTGTGGCCTGTCAAGATGGCAGCACTGCTTCAAGGAAGGAGGAATAGGATAGTTTCAAAGGAAATTCTAAAAAAACAAGACCGAATGGCTTAGATCCATGTTTAAGTTATTTGTCAATATAAAGAAAGATCAGTGGTGAAGAATGACGGAGAAATTGTCCTTGCTTTTCTCCCCTGTGCAATAGAATGTAGGCAAGAAGCAAGACTAGTTGCATCCAACTCTTTGTGACCGCATGAACTGTAACCCACCAGACTCCTCTGTCCATGGAGTTCTCTAGGCAAGAATACTAGAGTGGGTCGCCATTTCCTCCTGCACAGGATCTTCCCAACCCAGGGATGAAACCCACATCTCTTATGTCTCCTGCATTGGCAACAGATTATTTGCTACTAGTGCCACCTGGGAAGCCAATGGGATGTACAGGCTACTTCAAAAGCTGTGACCATCAGCTGGGATAACCCAGGGCACTGTACATACCATACCCTTGGCATTCATTAAATGTTGAGACAAGCTAAGTCCTCTCCAGAGTTAAATTCCAGAACCACTAATGGATTATTGCTGGGATGGCAAATAAGGCTCGAGGCCAGAGATAAAGATTTGATCTGAACAATTTCAGTGTAAATTGGAAATAAGGGAAAAGTCAAGGTTTGTATTTTGGGACAATGAAAGACAGCTCCAAAAAAGATAATGAAATACAAGACAGAGATTCTCTAGGGAAGGAATAATGGCTAGGCCATCAAGATGAATAAAGATACACACAGGATACACTTAACCACTGGTAGCACGCCAATTAGTCCTCTCTGTTCCTGGGAACACTGAGCCCCATTCATATTTTCCTTCAGCTTTCGTGCCTCTTAATTAATCCAGTATGCGTGCTTTCTATGTTCCCTACTTTCTTCTCTGTTTATTACTTATTATATGTCCCTGGATGAGTCACATTGCCTCCCTGGCAGCAGTTTCCTGGGATGAACTGGAAGGAGCACAAGATCTCTCCCAGCCTGAACCTTGTTGAATCCATGTTTGGGCAACGTGGCCTCAAGCGCACCCTCGTCAATTACGTCCAGATCCCAACCGCTTATCCTGGGAAATGCTACCATGGCCCTGGTGTCTGAGCTGAAGGATTAGACCAAAGTGGTTGCTGAGTCCAGATGATAGGGGAAAAGACCCAAGAAGCAGATGAAGAATGTCAGATGTTGACTAGCAGGAAGAAGGCAGTCCTCAAGGTATTTATGTGGTGAAAGGAGAGGAATGGCTTTAATTGCGCTTTGGTCCCAGACTCTATGATAATCATGGGTTGAGTTGAAATAACAATAATAACAGAACACAATTCAAACTGTTCACTTTCACCAGCGTGAAAAGCAGACAGTAGCAACATAGTGACTTTAATTTGAAAATGTAAGAAAGTGTCCCCATATATCTTCACCCATGTAGGTGTACACCTGGGCCCTTCTCAAAAAGCAGAGAACTCTATGTAAGGAAATTAGGACAAAGAAGAAACCCAGAAGTCAAGGAAACAAATTGGGAGGGAAGAAAGGAACAGAAGAGGAAGATACTGAGATGAAGAACAGTCTCACGTATATTCTCAAATATACTGAATTAGTTCATTAGTTAATAGCATAGTTTCACACTGCAACAGTTTCCCAGCCTAGAATACTGGAGTGGGGTGCCATTTCCTACCCCAGGGGATCTTCCTGACGTAGGGATGGAACCTATGTCTCTTGACAGACAGTAGCAACATAGTGACTTTAATTTGAAAATGTAAGAAAGTGTCCCCATATATCTTCACCCATGCAGGTGTACACCTGGGCCCTTCTCAAAAAGCAGAGAACTCTATGTAAGCAAATTAGGACAAAGAAGAAACCCAGAAGTCAAGGAAACAAATTGGGAGAGAAGAAAGGAACAGAAGAGGAAGATACTGAGATGAAGAACATTCTCACGTATATTCTCAAATATACTGAATTAGTTCGTTAGTTAATAGCATAGTTTCACACTGCAACAGTTTCCCAGCCTAGAATACTGGAGTGGGGTGCCATTTCCTACCCCAGGGGATCTTCCTGACGTAGGGATGGAACCTATGTCTCTTGTGTCTCCTGCATTGTCAGACAGATTTTTTTACCACTAGCACCGCCTGCTAACCCCGATGACCAGTAAAGGACATATGTGTGCTTACTTGCTCAGTCATGTCCGACTCTTTGTGACTCCATGGACTGCAGCCTGCCAGGCTCTTCTGTCCATGGGGATTGTCCAGGCAAGAATACTGCAGTGAGTTGCCATGCCCTCTTCCAGGGAAGCTTCCCGACCCAAGGATCAAACCCAGGTCTCCCACACTGCAGGCAAATTCTTTACCATCTAAGCCACCAGGGAAGCCCCACCAGTCAAGTAAATAAGAAAATGACCTGTTCAGATAGATGACTCTTTACAGGTGCGCCATTCTTTAAGAAATCTGAACATATGTAAAAGATCCCTTTGGGCCACAACTAGGATTTTTTCACATTAAAAAAAATATTTATATAAGTCACTACAGGGAGATTTTCCCAAATGTTTTAATTGAAAGTAGAATAGACAAAGTGTTAATTTCAATTCATATATATTCAAATATAAAAATAAAGCATTATTGACGCCATTCTTTAAGAAATCTGAACATATGTAAAAGATCCCTTTGGGCCACAACTAGGATTTTTTCACATTAAAAAAAATATTTATATAAGTCACTACAGGGAGATTTTCCCAAATGTTTTAATTGAAAGTAGAATAGACAAAGTGTTAATTTCAATTCATATATATTCAAATATAAAAATAAAGCATTATTGAAATGAAAATGTAAGTTAGTGAAAAAAGTAGAATACATGTACCAAAATTGAGATTTTATTAAAAATTTTTTTAAATACAAATGTAGTAGTAGAAGAAAAGAGTTATAATTAGAAAAAATATCCTTCTTAAAATGTTCTCTATCTTCCTCTCTCACATTTTCTTGGGAAGCCAAACCATGTTTTCCTTAACAGAGAACAGAATTGCTCTAAAATTCTCTATACTTTTCAGGCACCCAAGACACAATGTTCTCTTCCTATAATACTTGCTTAGTCTACAAAGTAAACTTTAATGTTATCTCTAAGACTACTTATTGGGATGTTTAAAGAGCTAGGAATCAAAACTTTAAACCCTTCACACATCTCTAAAGCTAATGTGTCACATTCACGATTAAACAACGTGTGTATATGTATATACAGATTTGAAGGCTATGTAAGCAGGAATGGGGCTTCTAGGTGGCTCGGAGGTAAAGAATCTGCCTGCCACTGCAGGAGACGCAAGAGATGCAGGTTCGATCCCTGGGTAGGGAAGATCCTCTGGAGGAGGGCATGGCAACCCGCTACAGTATTCTTGCCTGGGAAATACCATGGAGGAGGAGCCTGGTGAGCTATAGTCCATAGTTTGCAAATAGTTAGGCAACTGAGCAACTGAGCAAGCAGGGATGGGAGGAAGGAGATGTGATAGCATTTCATCCTCAAACATGTATAAAGAAAAGTTTATAAGCTATACATTTTCTGAATTTTATTTTAATATGTGAATGAAACTCATTGGACTGTAGGATATTAGAACTTCTAAATTTATTATTAAGAGTTCATTTTCTGTTATATTTTTATTAATAGTAAATTAAAATGACTATGGGTGATAACTTGAATTTCCTTTTAAAATAATGCTCTCTCCCAAGTCCTCAAAATTTTGACTTGATCATGAATTTAATCTGTTCAGAATTACTGTTAACATGATTTACACACTTTCAAGCAACAACTAGTCTAATGTAGTACTATCAAAATAAAACTGGATAGTTTAAAAGCTAATAAATGTCAACAAAATCATTCTCCCACAAATCCTGCAAAAAAGTAATAAAAGCAGGTTTCAGTTTCCTCAATAGTCATGTCACAAACTGCTTCTGAGGCCAACAAGATTATGACATTAGCAAAATTTGCCTTAGACCTATTAGACCAAGGACTAGACTGGGGACCCCATACTCAGCTGTAGGGGCCCAATAGCTTGGCAGTTATAGAGGTTCTTGCCTCCTTACACCTTCCTCACCCCAGGGACTGTGAATACAGAAGCAAGCAGACAGACCAGAAACCTGAACTGGGCTGGCCAAAGGACTTCCTGTTCTCTGCTTGGCCCAGCCCCTTTCTGCCCAAGGCAGTTTAGCTGACCAACAAGGTATGAGGTTTCCTAACTGATGGTTCCTCCATCTCAGAACAATGCTGTGTGAATTGTCATGCTACTAAAGAGTTTGCCATCAATTAGTTAAGATGATATATATTAAAAAATCCCTATTTCCAAGGAAATTAGGGAATATTTGCATTTTCACAGAAAATCAAAGCAGGAATGAAGTAAATGGCCTAAGTTGCAAATGGATAGCTCTTGATCAGTGGTCCATTCTTGGTTGCATGTTAGGCTATTGTGGGGAAACTTCATAAAACAAATGCCAGAGGTTCAGATTTTATTAGTCCAAGGTGAGACCTCAACACTGAAATTTTTAAAAACTCACCAGGTGATTTTAATATGCAATCAAAGTTAGGAATCTTGGTCTAGAATCACTGATCTGTATCCCAAAGCCTAAAGGTGAAGACTTCTGAGCCCCTGGGGAGCACCACATGGAAGATGCTGCAGACACAGTGTCTCCACTGGATAAGGGGCTGGTCTGGAGCAGCACTTCTCAGATACTAACATGGACACTTCATCTCTTGCAATCTTGTTGTTCTAATGAAGATTCTGATTCGGTAGGTCTGAGTGGCTCCCGAGATTCTTCATTTCTAGCAAGTTCCCTGTGGTACTTGTGCTTTAGTTCTTGAGTGACATGGATCTAGATGACCTTGACGATCTCGCCTCATTCTAATAATCTATGATTCTCTCAATTGAGAGTATTAAGCCTTCAGGGGACTCTTGCAGAGAAAGAGTGCCTGAAGGCTTGAATTCACAGGGTCCCACTTTCCTAGCCCTGATATAATGATGAACAACAGATTTGCCAGTTAGCACAACTTCTTCAATATACACTTGGGAGGAGTCAAGCTGATACAGATCCAATGGAGAAGCAAATACACTAAGGAAATATTTCCAGGCTCAAAGGAGAGTTCACATCAAAAAACTCAGAGGCCTGCTCTAAAGCTCTTCTGAGAAGACCTGGTATAAATTTAAAATCCAGGCATAAGAGTATTAAAAATTAGGGATAGAAAATGGACATATGATATTTAAGCAAATCAAATTATTTTAGTTTACATTTTATATTTAAAGAATTGTAAAACCATGTTTGAATAAAAAAATAACTAAAGATAAGTGTGGTAAATGCATATAGCAAAAAAAAAAAATCATACTCTAAGTCGTTTAATACATGAGGCTAGGGTGATCTATTCCAAAGTAATTTTTTTTTTTAATCTTTAAGGAATTCAGTAAAATGTGTTTATCCACTTGACATCCTTCTTTATCAAATGTTCTGTCTAGAGAGAATACTACCTCTTTGGCTGGTGATTTTCTGGAGAGATTCTCCTCTGCATTGAGACTATGATCAGACAGACACCATCAGAGGATGAAGATGAGGAAGGAAACTGCAACTGAAATAAAAACAAAACCTCGGTTCAGAAAGAATATCCTCACAGAATTTTAGAAGTTAGAAATTGTACAAAACATCAAAAGCCCAGTTCCAGGGACTTCTCTGGTGGTCCAGTGGTTAAGAATTCACCCTGCAAGGCAGAGGACACGGGTTCAGTCCATGGCTGGGGTACTAAGATCCCACATGCTGCCAGGCAATTAAGCTTGTGCTCCTCAACTACTGAGCGTGAGTCCTCTGGAGCCCACACGCCACAACTAGAGAGTCCGTGCACCACAGCAAAAAGATCCCACGTGCCTCAACTAAGACCTGATGCAGCCAAATAAAGAGATAAATAAATATATATTTTTAGAAGCCTGGGGATTCCCCGATGGCTCAGTGGTAAAGAATCTACCTGCCAATGCAGGAGACACAGGTTTGATCCCCGGTCTGGGAAGATCCCACATGTTTCAGAGCAACTAAGCCCGTGCACCACAACTACTGGGCCTGTGGTTTAGAGCCCAGGAGCTGCAACTACAGAGCCCATCTGCTGCAACTTCTGAAGGCCAGGCACCCTAGAGCCTGTGCTCTGCAACAAGAGAAACCAAAGCGCTGAGAAACAAGTGCACCGCAGCTGGAGGGCAGCCCCTGCTCGCTGCAGCTAGAGAGAAGCCCACACAGCCGCAAAGACCCAGCACAGCCAAAAATAAATAAATAGACCAAATTAGTTTTTAAATAAAGCCCAACTCCGGAATTAATGTAATAACTTCCAGAGTTTTCTAGGATTCTTAAGAGTGGTCTATTGCAGTGGTTTTTAAAGATAGTGCTGGGGACCCTTGAGTAGGGTATCTGAGACCTTCTTGTGGGGTTTGTAAGGTTAAAACTATTCCTATAATATTAAGATGCCATTTGCCTTTTTT
>SJYX01011540.1:211975-234638 GCA_006410675.1 Oreotragus oreotragus
AAAAAAAAAAATCATACTCTAAGTCGTTTAATACATGAGGCTAGGGTGATCTATTCCAAAGTAATTTTTTTTTTAAATCTTTAAGGAATTCAGTAAAATGTGTTTATCCACTTGACATCCTTCTTTATCAAATGTTCTGTCTAGAGAGAATACTACCTCTTTGGCTGGTGATTTTCTGGAGAGATTCTCCTCTGCATTGAGACTATGATCAGACGGACACCATCAGAGGATGAAGATGAGGAAGGAAACTGCAACTGAAATAAAAACAAAACCTCGGTTCAGAAAGAATATCCTCACAGAATTTTAGAAGTTAGAAATTGTACAAAACATCAAAAGCCCAGTTCCAGGGACTTCTCTGGTGGTCCAGTGGTTAAGAATTCACCCTGCAAGGCAGAGGACACGGGTTCAGTCCATGGCTGGGGTACTAAGATCCCACATGCTGCCAGGCAATTAAGCTTGTGCTCCTCAACTACTGAGCGTGAGTCCTCTGGAGCCCACACGCCACAACTAGAGAGTCCGTGCACCACAGCAAAAAGATCCCACGTGCCTCAACTAAGACCTGATGCAGCCAAATAAAGAGATAAATAAATATATATTTTTAGAAGCCTGGGGATTCCCCGATGGCTCAGTGGTAAAGAATCTACCTGCCAATGCAGGAGACACAGGTTTGATCCCCGGTCTGGGAAGATCCCACATGTTTCAGAGCAACTAAGCCCGTGCACCACAACTACTGGGCCTGTGGTTTAGAGCCCAGGAGCTGCAACTACAGAGCCCATCTGCTGCAACTTCTGAAGGCCAGGCACCCTAGAGCCTGTGCTCTGCAACAAGAGAAACCAAAGCGCTGAGAAACCAGTGCACCGCAGCTGGAGGGCAGCCCCTGCTCGCTGCAGCTAGAGAGAAGCCCACACAGCCGCAAAGACCCAGCACAGCCAAAAATAAATAAATAGACCAAATTAGTTTTTAAATAAAGCCCAACTCCGGAATTAATGTAATAACTTCCAGAGTTGTCTAGGATTCTTAAGAGTGGTCTATTGCAGTGGTTTTTAAAGATAGTGCTGGGGACCCTTGAGTAGGGTATCTGAGACCTTCTTGTGGGGTTTGTAAGGTTAAAACTATTCCTATAATATTAAGATGCCATTTGCCTTTTTTTACTTGCCTCCTGTCCTGAGAATTCAGTGGGGTTTTCAGAGGCTGCATGTCACACATCCTGTGATAACAGACTGACTGCGAAACAGGTGTAAGCATACCATCTTCTATTAAGTGAAAGTGAAAGTCACTCAGCCGTGTCCGACTCTTTGTAACTCCATGAACTGTAGTCCATGGAATTCTCCAGCCCAGAATAGTGGAGTGGGTTGCCATGCCTTACTCCAGGGGATCTTCCCAACCCAGGGATCGAACCCAGGTCTCTCTGAGCCACCAGGGAAGCACAAGAATACTGGAATGAGTAGTCTATTCCTTCTCCAGTGGATCTTCCTGACCCAGGAATCAACCTGGGTCTCCTGCATTGCAGGCGGATTCTTTACCAGATGAGCTACCAGGGAAGGCCCATCTTCATTAAACCGGATGTTAAAGAGACTTGCAGAAACGTGAAATAAGGCCATTATTCTCAGGGATCTCGTGATGAAGAGATGCTTAGAAGGCGAAGAAAAAATACCGCAAAGGGCACGACCACAGCCCTGACCCTCATAAAAGTACCCCAGTATCTAAGAAGGGAGGGCTTTGCCTACATCCACAGGATGCACATTCTTCTAAAAGGAGAACCGGACTGAGGAGGGCTCTTTGCTAAACACTTTCTGGAGATATGGAATAATTTAAATTGACCTTAGATCCTGAGACCAGAAAAAGTCTGAACAGAAAAGTCAGAGTCCATAACCACATTGGGATCCCAGGAAAAGTAGTCAGAATGGGTTGCCTGTGTACAATCTCACCTCCTCTCATGAGAGAATGAACCTCTCTACTCCTGGAAGTCGAGCCTTAGCAAATGCCTGTCCCTGCCCCCTCCACATCTTGAACCCCTGTGGAAGTTAGCGGCTAGCCAAAGGGAGGGGACTTCACTTCTGCCTCTGAAAGCGTGTGTCCACGTAAGAAGGAGACAAATGAATACCTTTAGTTAATTAAACTAAGGGGGAAAGGGAAGTGAAAGTGAAAGTCACGCAGTCATGTCTGACTCTTTGTGACCCCCCATGGACTATAAAGTCCATGGAATTCTCTAGGCCAGAGCACTGGAGTGGGTAGCCTTTCCCTTCTCCAAGGAATCTTCCCAGCCCAGGGATCGAATCCAGGTTTCCTGCATTGCAGGCGGATTCTTTACCAGCTGAGCCACGAGGGAAGCCCAAACTAAGGGGGAAATTCATCTTAAAGACAAAACTATCAGGATAGAAAAATATTGGCACTTACCAGGAACTATGGAGAGGGGAGGGGCTGGCTACAAGAGGCGCAATGCGTTTTGAGAGGATGATGAAATTGTTCTGTATCCTGACTGTGGTTATTCAACTGTATGTATTTGTCATCTTTTCTAGAACTGTAAGCTACATGCAGATGATACCTCCATAAACCTAATTCTTCAAATTGCATATCATGTCCTTTCTATTTTAAAAACCCAGGGATCGAATCCAGGTTTCCTGCATTGCAGGCGGATTCTTTACCAGCTGAGCCACGAGGGAAGCCCAAACTAAGGGGGAAATTCATCTTAAAGACAAAACTATCAGGATAGAAAAATATTGGCACTTACCAGGAACTATGGAGAGGGGAGGGGCTGGCTACAAGAGGCGCAATGCGTTTTGAGAGGATGATGAAATTGTTCTGTATCCTGACTGTGGTTATTCAACTGTATGTGTTTGTCATCTTTTCTAGAACTGTAAGCTACATGCAGATGATACCTCCATAAACCTAATTCTTCAAATTGCATATCATGTCCTTTCTATTTTAAAACGTGTTCTCTGTATTTCCTTAACATTCTTTCACCGTGAATACTTCCTGAGTGCTTAGTATTTGTCAGGCACAATGCTGAATATTTAATACTATGCTGAACCATTTCAAATTGTCATGTTCACAGATCAAAAGATGATCAAGTATCAGCTATTTCAGGTGATTAAACCTAATATTTACATCAGCTCTTTGAGACAGATACTATTATTATCTTCATCTTGAGTTGCAGAATGAAGTCAGAATGGTTAAGTAATTTTCCCAAAAACACGTTGAAGGAGTGAGGTTAAAAATTTTTTTTTTTTTGGTTAATGGAGAAAAGTAGTGTAACTTAGACATTCCCAAAGGAAGAAGGAAAGACCTATTCACAATACCATCACCCACAATGACAACATTTTGGTTTATTATCATTATATATTTTTCTGAGCATTCAACAAAAATTATTCTGGTGCTTTTTTCTAATAACTGAAGAAGAGAGATGCAGACACAGAATAAATATAGCAGAGCTCTAAATGAAGATTCTGTCTTTTTTCAGCTTGTCAGGCATTTTGATAATTGAAAAACAGATTAACATCTAACAGTTTTAATTTTTACAATCCATTTTCTCCTCTCTTCACTTTCTCCCCTGTAATACTAGTCAACGTCACATATTTAAGATGGCGATTGATAATTACCGTGAGTTTCCAGTGCAACAGTAGCACTTAGAAAGAGCCTAAAAATACAGGTATCCACATAACTAATTACCACATTAATTTATCTCTGGAGCCTTTTTATCGTCTCCCTCCTATGAGTCATTGATAACCTGCCGTCTTCAGCTGATTCACTGTGTCAGAAATAGAGAAAGAGCATTGTAGAGTTAATTCCAGCTGCCACAGAAGCTCAATACGCCCCCAAGAAGCTTTTGAAAAAAAGACACCTTTAAAAGGTCTTTAAAAGGAGTTTTTTATGTTGGGCCCAACAGAGTAATAATGCGTCTTTAAAGACAGCAGGCGTGTGGGCCAATCAATACGCCATTAAGACACTGACAGCACCGAGATAGGATTACACCGTGAAGAAATGGTGAAACCTTTCACTTTTTCATTTTCAGCAAGAAGAACTGAGGGAAGTGGCTTTTTAAAATTTATTTTTACCTGAATAGCCTTAGGTCATACAATTTTTTCATCTTGGAGCAGGAAGTTCACCCTCAGTCCACAAAGAACCAAGAGATGAATTTAACCTCATGTTTTTTCTTAGAGCATGACTTTAGCCCCAAGTCTGGCCAAGCTTTCTGGTTTGGTGGGAAAAAAAAAAAAAAACAATAACACAACTTCTTACCTCATAGACTCCTGCCAATTATTGCCCTGTTTCCATTATCGAAGATAGAGAAGCTTAACCAGATGAACTTACAGAGTGATTTGGCTGCACTTACACATTGATTTGAGCTCTGAAACGCCTTCTAAATAGAAGTCAGTGGTCTCGGAGAGATTTTTAAGACTGGAAGGATCTGTAGAAGTCATTGTGTTCCACCCCTAATTTCACAGATAATAAAACAGAGACCTAGAGTGGTTAATTGACTTAAGACCACACAGATGCACAGATAACTCTGGAGTTGAAGATGACCATAAAACCCTGACCTGTAAATCAGATCAGTGGCTTTCTGCTCTAGGCAAATCTTAGTATTACTTCAGGGAGTTTTTAAAGATCCTAATGCCCAAGCTGCACTTCAAACTAATTAAATCGGAATCTCTGGAATGGACCCCAGGCATAAATATTTTTCACACTTTACAGGATATCCCCATATTCACTCTCCAAGGGCAGAGAAACTTTGAGTAGATTCTCTCACTACTGTGAGTGTCTGCAAATTATTTTTATGTTTTTATTGGCGTATAATTGCTTTACAATGTTGTGTTAGTTTCTGCTGTACCAGGAAGTGAATCAGCTATATATATACACACATATCCCCTCCCTCTTGACCTCCCTCCCACTCTTAACCCCATCCCACCCTTCTAGGTTGTCACCCACTGAGCTGAGTTCCTTGCACTATGCAGCAGCTTCCCACTAGCTATCTATTCTATATGCATGTGCGCTCACTTGTTTCAATCATGTCCTACTCTTTGTGACCTTATGGACTAGTAGCCCGCCAGGCTTTTCCGTCCATGGGGTTCTCTAGGCAAGAATACTGGAGTGGTTGCTATGTATGCCCTCTTCCAGGGGATCTTTCCGACCCAGGGATCCAATCCATGTCTCCAGAATCTCCTGCATTGCCAGCTGATTTTTTACCTGCTGAGCCACCAAGGAGGCCCATTTATATTATGTGGTGGCATATATATATCAATCCTAATCTCCCAGTTCATCCCACCCTTCCTTACCTCTCTGTGTACACATGTCCATTCTCTATCTCTGCATATCTGTTCCTGCCCTAGAAATCGGTTCATCTGTATATTTTTTTCCAGATTCCACATACATGCATTACTATACAATATTTGCTTTTTTTTTCTTTCTGACTTACTTCACCCTGTCTGGCAGACTCTAAATCCATTCATATCTCTACAAATGACCCAATTTTTTCGTATGACTGAGTAATATTCCATTGTATGTATGTATCACTTCTTTATCCATTCATCTGTTATTGAACACTTTTTTCCATGCCCTGGCTATTGTAATCTGTTTTTTCAAAGTCAGCCTTAACAGAATCATTTGGTGTACATGATTTTGAACATACTCCAGGTCAGATTTTGCCCTGTTGATCTTAATGACATTAAATCATTAGTACTATTTTATAAATATTTTTAGCTGCCTTTTGGGTAGTTGATAAGATTATTCTTCCTGGGCTTTTATGATTGAGTGGGGCATGTGACCAGCGCTGGCCAATGAGTTGTTAGCAAATGTTACTCTTGGTTGAAGCACTTAATTGCTGGTTCAAATCTTCAAAGCTCTTATTCTCTCTATCACAGTGCTCAGTCTTGTTCCACGGAGCTACTTTCCTGTAATCCTGGGTTCCAGAGTGAAGTTAACCCTCTCAAGGGGTATATCCTCTGAATGAAAAGTAGACCTCCGTTGTTTTAAACCATTAAGATTTTGCAGTTGTGTGTTGCCACAAGATAAGCTAACCCATGCTGAATGATTGACTACATAGTCCTAAAGTTAATATTAGGTGAAAAGTAAATTATTTTTGACAGTGAAAATCACTCAGTCTTGTCTGACTGTTTGCGACCCCATGCACTATACAGTCCCTGGAATTCTCCAGGCCAGAATACTGGAATGGGTAGCCATTCCCTTCTCCAGGGGGTCTTCCCAACCCAGGGATCAAACCCAGGTCTCCTGAATTGCAAGCAAATTCTTTACCAGATGAGCTATCAGGGAATTCTTCTCTCCTACAATCAATACTCAAGAGTTCATTGTTTTTCCCACTTTTCTGTTTCAGGCAGACCATAAATATATAATCTCAAACCCTAACTTTTGAAAGTCTTGTCTTCTTCCCACCGTTGACTCTGCTGTTTCCAGCCTCATCATCAAAAGTCAACTAGAAGTCAACACAGAAGATTCCCAGATGTTCAGACACGAGAAGCTATCTTTAAGAGATTAGAGTCTTCTCAAAAAAGCATACACAGCGACTTCTCTCTCCTAACATTGCTGCTGTTTTACCATCTACTGGTGGACTCATACCTAAACTCATTTTTGCCTCTTTACATTATTAACTTATTGTTTTAAAAGTCTCCAATGAGGGCTCTTATTGGCTATTAGAAACCATATGGTTATGACTTGTCATCCAAGTCACTAGCAGACAATCACGCTAAGGTCTGGAAAGATGCCCTCAAGCTTCCTTTTTGGACTCACACCTTAACATTCTTATTCCTGAACATGATACCTGCCCTTTGCCCTTCTTCATCTGAAGTTATGGTAATGATTGAGGCCTATTGGAGCCCATGTAGATGAAGGGATGTCTTGGAGGAAAACCTCTTCTTTCTCCAACTCAGAACTTGCAGGTGGAAGAAACAAAATGCCCCAGCACCAATTATGGGCTTAAATCCAACCAAGATGATTGCATAGGATGGGAATGAATAGATTATGGGAAACTGAGGGTCAGAGTCATGGGGAATAGTGACTGAGGAAAGGCTGAGGAGATGCTACACCAGGTCACATAACCCACTGCCAAACATTAATAACTGAATCTCCCATGCAGCCCAGCACAGCTGGAAGAAGAACCCAGCACTGTAAAGCGAGGTGGGGTGAACTCATTAACCTAATAATGAGCTTCTTCCTCTTCTAATGTCTATGACCAGCCCTGGAGCCTTATTATACTGTGCCAGTTACAGACTTCTAAGTCCAAGGTGGTCCTTCAAAGACTTCTCATTTTATGTAGTTGATGAAACAGATCCATTTTCAAGCATTTACCTTCATTCCTTTGATTCCCTGGGAAATTACTTCCCACCTCAAGTAACTAATCCTGCAACCCAATGATGGCTCTAAAACTTTAAGAATAAAAAATGTGGAGAAAAAGAGGTAGAAATAGTTTGTAAAATAGTAAAGTCCCTCAGAATTTTTTTTCCTATTTACTAGAAATAGAATATTGAAATCTGCAGTTTGCTCAAAAAAAAAAATCAATTAATTGTTGTTATTGGGAAGTTACGATGGTATAGAGAAGAGATGATAAGATGTGGAAAATGAATAGATTCAGATTCAAGCCTCAGTCTATTACTCACCAGCTCTATAACTGTGAGAAAAGTAGATATACTTTCAGACCTTAGTTTCTTTAAAATTATTTATTTGGCTGTGCCAGGTCTTGGTTGAGGTATGTGGATCTTCTGTCCTCATTGTGGCATGCAGGATCTTTAGTTACAGCCTTTGGGATCTAGTTCCTTGACCAGGGATTGAACCCTGGCCCCCTACATTGGGAGTTTGGTGTTCTAGCCACTGACCACCAAGGAAGTTCCCAGATTTTTTATTCTGTAAAATGGGATTATATAAACCTGCTCTATTTTAGCTATTGCATTGAGATCCAATCAAATAACATACTTTTCAGACTCTGGGTTGAACACTGTTATTGATATGAGAGTATCTAAAATTTAATCATACATGCTCAGTCACTTCAGTCATGTCCGACTCTTTGAGACCCTATGAACTGTAGCCCGCCAGGCTCCTCTGTCCATGGAATTCTCCAGGCAAGAATACTGGAGTAGGTTGCCATGCCCTCCTCCAGGGGATCTTCCCAACCCAGGGATCGAACTCATGTCTCCTGCATCTCCTGCATTGCAGGTAGATTCTTATCACTCAGCCACTGGGGAAGTCCAAATTTAATCATAATCATTAACGAATATAAGCTTTGAGATGCAATGAAAGAAAATCTAAGACTTGCAACTTACTTTTAAAATGTCAAAATTGACAATGTTCTATAAATGTGTGTTAATTTTAATAAATACTCTGAGTCTACTATTGCCCTAATAGAACATGCATATTATGGGGGTGTCATTTAATATTTAATAGGCAGGCCACCCTGCAGAGGTAGCTGCTGTAAACACTTCAGCTACATTTATCTCTGATCCACACCAGAGGTTTTGCTAATTAGCAAAATGGATATTATTAATAGCAGTGGATTTTTATTGCTGAATATAGTCCTGCTTAACATACCTGGGGGCTTTCCAGGTGGTGTTAGTGGTAAAGAACCAGCCTGCCAATGCGGGAGACTTGATCTCTGGTTCAGGAAGATCCCCTAGAGAAGGGAATGGCTCCCCACTCTAGTATTCTTGCTGGGAAAATTCCATAGACAGAGAAGCCTGGTGGGGTAAAAGCCATGGGGTCTCAAAAAGTTAGACATGACTGAACAAGTAGACTAATACTTTCACTTCAATATATGTGGATTGGCCAGTGCTGGGGTCAGAAAATTTTTTTTTCCAGGAAGGGTCAGATGACAAATTTTTTTGGCTTTGCAGGCGAATAATCTGTCACAATCACTCACTTCTGCCTTGGTAGCACAAAATCAGTCTTAGACAACATATAAATCAGATGACATGGCTGTGGTCCAATAAAACTTTATTTACAAAAAGAGGCACAGAGCAGATTTGACCTTTGCACCAAGTTTGCCAGCTGCTAGTCTAGAATAATGTAGACAGACTGCCTGCCTCTGAATGGACAGGGTTTAAGAATATAATCTCTTCACACAATAAAATGGTTCCTAAAGTTGAATTCTAAAATTGTCCCAAGTCTACCACTGGCTTGGAGAAGTCTGGTTGCCTAATGGCGACCAGGCTAACTGAAGCATCCCTGTAAGATATAATGGCATCTGCCCCAAATGTGCCATTTATACAGGGAGTAATGGGAGTAGCCAGAAGGGCAAGAATCGAAGTGAGTGATGCTTGCTTGTGAGCAAATGTTTGTGTGAGAGAAGAGTTTGTCTGAGTCTTGCTTGTATTACCTGTAGCAAGATGTGAGCACTGAAATCTGCAGTTCCCAGCTACCTCTGACTGTTGATATACACCCAATATGAACAAAAAGAGCATAAGAACTCTGTGCTACAACATTGGCTTAGGCAAGTTCACAACAGAAGCAGAAACTAGAAGGGAGAAAGAGTATCATCCATTCAAGAAAGAAGAACTGATTCCAGAGAAAGTGAAAAAGCAAGTAAAAGAGCCCTGCTCTGTGAAGTCATTACCACACAGAACCCTGCCCTTCAAGGTGACACTGTCTCTGTGTGTCTTATAGCTGGAGGGACCACCCCTGGATTTAATGGCCCTTTCGGG
This sequence comes from Oreotragus oreotragus, assembly GCA_006410675.1. Lineage (NCBI taxonomy): Eukaryota > Metazoa > Chordata > Mammalia > Artiodactyla > Bovidae > Oreotragus > Oreotragus oreotragus. The sequence goes on from SJYX01011540.1 coordinate 221,617, forward strand.
GCTGGGGTGGGGGAGGGGTGGGGGAGGAGGGGAACGGTTCGGTTTTTTGACTTGAAGCAGCAATTACTTTTACAAAGCTTGTTATTATTGGCAACTTTGCTGCTTCGAATCATAGTCTGTGCTTAGAACGATCTCCTTTCCAGCTGCTGGACACCAGGCAGAATTTCCAACACCCCTTTTATAGGGATTGTAAGGATTAAGTGAAACAAGGTATGTAAGGCCTGGCCTTCAGTCAACACTCTATAAAAGAGAGGTGTTTATTATCATACTCCAAGTGTAACGTGGCTTCTGTCCCACAGGGATCCCGGGCTTTTTTTTTTTTTTTNATCTCCTGCATTGCAGGTAGATTCTTATCACTCAGCCACTGGGGAAGTCCAAATTTAATCATAATCATTAACGAATATAAGCTTTGAGATGCAATGAAAGAAAATCTAAGACTTGCAACTTACTTTTAAAATGTCAAAATTGACAATGTTCTATAAATGTGTGTTAATTTTAATAAATACTCTGAGTCTACTATTGCCCTAATAGAACATGCATATTATGGGGGTGTCATTTAATATTTAATAGGCAGGCCACCCTGCAGAGGTAGCTGCTGTAAACACTTCAGCTACATTTATCTCTGATCCACACCAGAGGTTTTGCTAATTAGCAAAATGGATATTATTAATAGCAGTGGATTTTTATTGCTGAATATAGTCCTGCTTAACATACCTGGGGGCTTTCCAGGTGGTGTTAGTGGTAAAGAACCAGCCTGCCAATGCGGGAGACTTGATCTCTGGTTCAGGAAGATCCCCTAGAGAAGGGAATGGCTCCCCACTCTAGTATTCTTGCTGGGAAAATTCCATAGACAGAGAAGCCTGGTGGGGTAAAAGCCATGGGGTCTCAAAAAGTTAGACATGACTGAACAAGTAGACTAATACTTTCACTTCAATATATGTGGATTGGCCAGTGCTGGGGTCAGAAAATTTTTTTTTCCAGGAAGGGTCAGATGACAAATTTTTTTGGCTTTGCAGGCGAATAATCTGTCACAATCACTCACTTCTGCCTTGGTAGCACAAAATCAGTCTTAGACAACATATAAATCAGATGACATGGCTGTGGTCCAATAAAACTTTATTTACAAAAAGAGGCACAGAGCAGATTTGACCTTTGCACCAAGTTTGCCAGCTGCTAGTCTAGAATAATGTAGACAGACTGCCTGCCTCTGAATGGACAGGGTTTAAGAATATAATCTCTTCACACAATAAAATGGTTCCTAAAGTTGAATTCTAAAATTGTCCCAAGTCTACCACTGGCTTGGAGAAGTCTGGTTGCCTAATGGCGACCAGGCTAACTGAAGCATCCCTGTAAGATATAATGGCATCTGCCCCAAATGTGCCATTTATACAGGGAGTAATGGGAGTAGCCAGAAGGGCAAGAATCGAAGTGAGTGATGCTTGCTTGTGAGCAAATGTTTGTGTGAGAGAAGAGTTTGTCTGAGTCTTGCTTGTATTACCTGTAGCAAGATGTGAGCACTGAAATCTGCAGTTCCCAGCTACCTCTGACTGTTGATATACACCCAATATGAACAAAAAGAGCATAAGAACTCTGTGCTACAACATTGGCTTAGGCAAGTTCACAACAGAAGCAGAAACTAGAAGGGAGAAAGAGTATCATCCATTCAAGAAAGAAGAACTGATTCCAGAGAAAGTGAAAAAGCAAGTAAAAGAGCCCTGCTCTGTGAAGTCATTACCACACAGAACCCTGCCCTTCAAGGTGACACTGTCTCTGTGTGTCTTATAGCTGGAGGGACCACCCCTGGATTTAATGGCCCTTTCGGGGCTGGGGTGGGGGAGGGGTGGGGGAGGAGGGGAACGGTTCGGTTTTTTGACTTGAAGCAGCAATTACTTTTACAAAGCTTGTTATTATTGGCAACTTTGCTGCTTCAAATCATAGTCTGTGCTTAGAACGATCTCCTTTCCAGCTGCTGGACACCAGGCAGAATTTCCAACACCCCTTTTATAGGGATTGTAAGGATTAAGTGAAACAAGGTATGTAAGGCCTGGCCTTCAGTCAACACTCTATAAAAGAGAGGTGTTTATTATCATACTCCAAGTGTAACGTGGCTTCTGTCCCACAGGGATCCCGGGCTTTTTTTTTTTTTCTTTCTTAACCTCTGCTTTCCCTCATACGTTTATTCATAGAATTAACAATTTTAAGCCCAAAGAGGACATTCAAGGTCATCTACTTCAATTTCCGTATTTGATTTAAAAAACCTGGTCAGTGAGAAAGTTTCAGGAATTTTCTCCTTATCTGTGTATTTCCATATGGCAACATAAACTACATGACTATGTAAAACAGACTTTAGAAATATGTGGCCAACAGCATATGTGTTAATTTATCCTAAGCAAAACATAGGTCAAAAAACAGTTAAAAATACAAAAAAAAGTAAAATATGGAATAACTTCTCAACAGTTCAAGTCATTGTAATATAAATATTGAATTGGCTAAAAAGTTTGGGTTTCTCTGTAGGATGTTACAGAAAAACCTGAATGACCTTTTTGGACAATCCAATAATGCAAATAAAAATAATATTTTTCTCCCTGTAGGGTTTGGGGAACCCAGAGACTTCATGAAATATTTTCTGAAAGCACTCTGAAAAGTTCATTCGTTTCTTCATTAAATTATGCAATCAGTAAATTTTCATAGAATGCCTACATTGTTAGGTTTTCCTTATTAAGAATGATTAGGACTAATAACTATAAGGGCATAATTCTTAAAACTCTATCTCTAACCTTAACCAGATTCTCTCTATGCCTTTTCATTTCCTTCCTCAGTGGAGTAGAGAAGGCCCAAACTTCATTCATAGGATACCCATTAGGAATCAGCCACAACTCTGGGCAGAGGGGACATTAGCAGTGAACAAGCCTGACACAGCCTTGCTCTTATGGGGCTGATGTTCTGGGAAACTTTCTGAAGTTAGTATTGCTTTGTGCCTAAACATGTTGAAAACTAAATTCATTCAGATTTCACTAACAGTTATTAAGTTCAAAATTTTCCAGGCATTTTCACATGCATTCCTTTTTCTCCCCTACAAAACCCTTGTGAAGTAAGACTTGCTATCTGAATCGGTCGCAGATCACTCGTTCTGGTGGAGCCAGAATTCAAAGGTAAGTCTTCTAACTCCAGGCTCCATGTTCATTCTGTCTGTCTCCATCTCTATCTTTCCCTCTTCATCACAATTACACAATGATCATTTTCCCCCTTCACCACAATTACACAATGATCATTTTCAGGGAGCTGCCCTTCCCTAACCTGTGCATTTCCTAGTATCTGCAGCCAGGTGATCTTAATTCTAAGTGTCATTAGTCCACTTCTTTCACTCCTCTCTTACCTCCCTTACTCCAAGCTCCTGACATCTCTGCATCTTGCAAATTCGTTGACCATCCTTAGGTCTAGGCTTTTGTATCTACTTAACCCTACAGCTGGAGAAGGCAATGGCACCCCACTCTAGCACTCTTGCCTGGAAAGTCCCATGGATGGAGGAGCCTGGTGGGCCACAGTCCATGGGGTCGCTAAGAGTCGGACACGACTGAGCGACTTCACTTTCACTTTTCACTTTCATGCATTGGAGAAGGAAATGGCCACCCACTCCAGTGTTCTTGCCTGGAGAATCCCAGGGACGGGGGAGCCTGGTGGGCTGCCGTCTATGGGGTCACACAGAGTCGGACACGACTAATGTGACTTAGCAGTAGCAGCAGCAACCCTACAGCTAGGCCCAGAAAGGCGAAGCAAATGGCTGGCTGTTTCCTCATGATAATTGTTTGGTTTCCTCCAAAGTGGGAGAGTCCAACACTGGTCATTTTAAAGACATGGTTGTATAAGCATGTGTATGTGTATGTCTCAGAATAAAAATCCTCCTATCTCCCGCCCCTTGATATTTAGTTAACAGATGGGCACTTTTATACATGCAAAGTGACATTATTGGGCGAATATACCCATTGTAATATTATAACAGCAATGTATTGGAAACCACATAAATGTCCATCAATAGGAACTGGTTAGCCAACATGGCACAACCCTAGAATGGACTACTGTACAGAAAGTGGAAAAGTTGTATATGTATTGGTATGGAAAGAACTTCTAGATGATATGGTTAAGTTAAAAAAGAAAGGTTCCAAAACAGTATTTAAGTATAGTATCACATTTTTTCTGGAAAATAAACATATAAATGTTTATTTAAATGTACATAGAATACTTTTGAAAAGATATAGAAGAAATGGGTAATAGTGGTAGTTTTCAGGGAAACTGAGTTTCTAGAAGGCAAGGGAGAGAAAAGAACTCAATTTTTCACTAGATGATCCTTTATGTTGTTTGGCTATAGTATGCATTACATTATCCACTCAAACAATAAATTAAATTATAAATTCAATTTTAAGCACCTCATAATGCTTCCTTGAAACTTCACTGTTGGGAACCTAAAAATGTAGTTATTTTGTTTGCCTGTGTGAAAGGCTAAAAGTCAAATGATATTGTTGCATTAGATACTGACAAATACATTGAAGTTAAAAAAGAATTGCATATGTTACCAAAATGATTCTGGTTTGAATTTTTATAATCATCAACCTCATGAAGCTTGTAAACCCACCGCTCTCCAATAATATACAAGCGAACACTTAGAGCATCACTAGGAGCCCATTAAACTAGGCTCGTGGAAAAACATTCTGTTAAATCAGGAAAAGAAAAGGAAAGAAAAAGCCATTTTCAGCCAAACTTACTTACAATAAGAAGCATATGCTTAGCCACTGGTAATCACAATCTCTTCACTCAATTAATTACCAAATTTGATGACCACATCAGAATTTTTTTTCTTTTTGCTTTAAAACCAACTTAAAAAATAAAAGCACATTTTTTAGAAGCAACGATTCTGCAATGAAGGAAGTATTAATTTTGAAAGGAAAGAGACAGAATGCTGTGGAGTGCTCCATGGCTCATTGCATTAAGTCTCCTGGTAAAAGAGCTGCATGCCTGGGAGGAAAATGGAAATGGCTCAGTGAAAGATCACCCAGCCTCTGCCACAGGAGACTTCATGATTCAAGCAGCAGAGTGGAATAAAGTCCTGAAGTGACGCTTACTATATAGTTCAGAGAGGAAACATTCATCTATAGACAATAAGCTTCTTATCACTGATTTTAAGAAAAATCATTTTATATGAATGAACTTTTTTTTTAAAAGAATTTATCTAAAACTGGTCATTTATATACCAAGAAGCCATTTTTTAGAATCTGAGTCCTTGGATGAATGTTCAGCCTTTTGATCAATACTCCTTCAAGCTTGTCCTTGGTCCCCTTGTGCTGCTGAGGTCTCCCTTTGATGCTCCATCCCTGCCCCGCATTCGGTGAGAAAATTTCAAAAGAAAGAACACGTGAGGGTCACAACAGAGTGAATGAGCACTGAGCTGTTTTGAAGACTAAATCTGAAGGTCCTCGTTTTCATTCTCACATTGAGAGGAAGTGTGTGTGTTGGTCATTGATGTTTTTATATTCTGAAGGCTTAGTAACTCTCTATAGGCTAATTCATGGACAGAGCCTGATTCTGATCTCAGAAATATTTATGGATACAGCAGAATCAAGACCTAAAGCAGGCGTGTCTGCCCCGGACATTAGGATTTCAGTCCCCATTTAGTTAGCATCACAGCTCCAAGGACTTCGTTCCACAGCAAACACACTTACTTCATTTCAAATAGACCCCATGACCTGTCCCTTTTCGACCTCTAGCAGTTCCCATGAGCGCCAGAGGCAGACTGCCGCAGAGCAATCCAAGCATTTGTTTTTAGCCAAAGGTGGTTCCTCCGCTGTAACCTGACAGGGTGAAGGGAACTGGGGGTGTGGTGGTAAAGAACCTGCCTGTCAATGCAGGCAGACATAAGAGACGGGTTTGAGTCCTGGGTCGGGAAGATCCCCTGGAGGATGGCATGGCAACCCGCTCCACTAGTCTTGCCTAGAGAATCCCGTGGACAGAGGAGCCTAGCAGGCTACAGTAAATGGGGCCACAGAGTCAGACATAACCGAAAAGACTTAGCACGCACACACCAGGCAGTGATGGAGCCCTACCCTACATGGGCCGGGTTCCCTAGACATCATCACACTACAGCTTCACACCCATATTTGGAGCCCTTCCAGGGCCTGCTCACCACTTCACCTCCAGTCCAGGGCTGAGTTCTCACCTCCTGTGATATAAAGAAGGTGACAGACTGACTTCTGGGAAAAACACCTCATTCCATTCCCAGACTAAGGAGAAAGGCCAAAGATGTGGAAATATAGCAGAGGCTGCTGGCCCATTTACTCTAAGAAAGCATTTGTTTCTCGGTGCCCACTCTTCTGAAAGGGTATCGGCATCTGCCCTGTACTCATGAGCCCCCTGACAAGTGGCTTCTGCAGCAGAGTAAAAGAAATCACAGGCTTCATAACACAAGCATTGTCTGATAGGATTATTTATTACATCTCGGTAGTGTTCAGAACAATACAAGAACTGGAGAGCTTTTTTTACTGATTCTTATGGGAGTTTAAATACCCATTTTTATTCAGAATTCAAGATGATAAAACCAACTCCAGGAAAATCTGAATAGATTTCACTTAATTATATATTCATTTATTTTTTTAATCTATAATACATTAATTTATAATTACATGTATCATATATATAATTCATAATTAAATAGATATAAAAGGACTCAATGGACGTGAGTCTGAGTGACCTCCGGGAGATGGTGATGAACAGGGAGGCCTGACATGCTGCGATTCATGGGGTCGCAAAGAGTCGGACACGACTGAACGACTGAACTGAACTGAAAATATATGTATATGTATGCTTGATCTCTCAGTTGTGTCTGACTCTCTGCAGCGCCATGGACTGTAGCCCTCCAGGCTCTTCTGTCCATGGAACTTTCCAGGCAAGAATACTGGAGCGGGTTGCCATTTCCTTCTCCAGGGAATCATCTCAACCCAGGAATTGAACCTATGTCTCTCCAGTCTTCTGCACTGGCAGGCAGGTTCTTTACCACTAGAGTCCCCTGGGAAGCTCTGACATATTATGGGTTTCCCTGGTGGCTCAGATGGTGAAGAATCTGCCTGCAATGCAGAACACCCAAGTTCAACCCCTGGATTGGGAAGATCCTCTGAAGAAGGGAATGGCTAACTACTCCAGTAATCTTGGCTGGAGAATCACATGGACAGAGGAGCCTGGCTGGCTATAGTTTACGGGTCTGCAAAGAGTTGGACATGACTGACTAATATGTTCAATATATATTATAGATTTCACTTAATAATTAAAACTATTGCCTGTTACTAAATTCATAACCTAAGAATCATTCCACTGACAATTTTTCAGGAAATCAAGTGGAAATATTTTCCTGATTCTGTTTCAGGTAAGCGATGTATGCAGACAGATAGCCTGAGTTTCCCTGCAGTCATCAGAAAGCATGGCAGACTATTGTAAATATGTATGATGTATACATGATGAGCACAAACAGAGCCTGCTCACTGAATGCAGATCAGACTGTTCTGGGCTTGATGGAGTTTGGGTCAAGGTCAAACACTTCTGCCCCGTGTTTGGGGACAGGTGAGGATGGGGGATGCACAATGCCTCGCTGTATGTCCACCTGAGTGGCCCGGCTCTGTTACAGGCTTGAAGCAATGCGCAGAAGCAGCTGCTCTCAATTATTCAGGAGCTGATTGTTCAGCTTTTGAATTATCCAAAACCTACATGCTGTTTTCTTTTTCCTCTTCATTAGGATTGCCCCAAGAAGGTGGTGCTGTAACCCTGGGATTTTACTTCCTCATAAATGGTGGGGCAGATAATGGAAACTACTGGGGATGAAGGAGAGAAAGAGAGAACTGTTAGCTATTCTTTATGATTATTTTCACTGAAATTGATTCATCATTATAGCCAGTAAACAAATATTTCCCATATGTGCAAAACAATTTGCCAGTCTTCAGTGCGCTTTCTTTTCCCCTTCCCCTCCCCCTCCCCTTCTCCTCTCCCCCTTTTGCTTTTCTGTCTGTCTCTCTTCCTTCATCTTTTTCTTAACTGCTCTGTTTCCTTCAATGTCCTTTTCCGCATTTAAAAATTCTGCATGCTCATATATACTCTCTGACTTGACCCTCACAAGAAGACCAGTGTCTCCTTGCTTTACTTAATAGGAAGTTGAGCATCAGAGAGGCTAGGGAATTTGCCCAAGGTGACACAGCTAACAAATAGCAGAGATGAGATCCAAATGCAGGCTTGATGGGACTCTGATACTGTTGGCTTCTGTCCACCAGAGCCACCCCATGCAAAATAGCATAACCCTCAGCGTCAGCTGTTGGGCAACAGTGAGGGGACCACGTGTGGGTTTATGTTGAGTGATAACTTTCTGCATTAAGGGTAGAAGGCAATGGCACCCCACTCCAGTACTTTTGCCTAGAAAATCCCATGGATAGAGGAGCCTGGTAGGCTACAGTCCATGGGGTCGCTATAGTCGGACACGACTGAGTGACTTCCCTTTCACTTTTCACTTTCATGCATTGGAGAAGGAAATGGCAACCCACTCCAGTGTTCTTGCTTGGAGAATCCCAGGGACGGGGGAGCCTGGTGGGCTGCCTTCTATGGGGTCGCACAGAGTCGGACACGACTGAAGTGACTTAGCAACCTTAAGCTATTTTCTTTTCACAACATTCACCATCCATGGAAAATCTGGGAAATATTCAGAAATCTAGATGTGAGACGAAAAGGCAGATGCAGATGGTAAACGTTGTTTCCTTTGACTTGAGTGGAGAAGGGACAGTTGGGGTAGAAATTAACACAGGGAACATGTGTTCTTTGAATTTGACAAAATCTTACTGTTATATATCACTGTCCTTCCCTTCCAGTTCAGTTCAGTTCAGTCGCTCAGTTGTGTCCGACTCTTTGTGATCCCATGGACAGCAGCATGCCAGGCCTCCCTGTCCATCACCAACTCTCAGAGTCCACTCAAACCCATGTCCATCGAATCGATGATGTCATCCAACCATCTCATCCTCTGTCGTCCCCTTCTCCTCCCCTCAATCTTTCCCAGCATCAGGGTCCTTTCCAGTGAGTCAGCTTTTCGTATTAAGTGGCCAAAGTATTGGAGTTCAGCTTCAACATCAGTCCTTCCAATGAACACCCAGGACTGATCTTTAGGATGGACTGGTTGGATCTCTTTGCAGTCCAAGGGACTCTCAAGAGTCTTCTCCAACACCACAGTTCAAAAGCATCAATTCTTCAGCACTCAGTTTCCTTCACAGTCCAACTCTCACATCCATACATGACCACTGGAGAAACCATAGCCTTGACCAGACAGACCTTTGTTGGCAAAGTAATGTCTCTGCTTTTGAATATACTGTCTAGGTTGGTCATAACTTTCCTTCCAAGGAGTATGCGTCTTCTAATTTCATGGCTGCAGTCACCATTTGTAGTGATTTTGGAACCCCAAAAAATAAAGTCTGACACTGTTTCCACTGTTTCCCCATCTATTTCCCATGAAGTGATGGGACCGAATGCCATGATCTTCATTTTCTGAATGTTGAGCTTAAGCCAACTTTTTCACTCTCCTCATGAACAGGAAGAAAAGTCCTTCCCTTTACCCTTGTATATTTCGAGGGCCACCTTATTCCTGACCTTTCCAAGTTTGCAGACTTTATAGCTACTTATTTTCGTAAAGATGAAGACAAACAGATGAAGCCAGAATAGCCAAGATTTCTGGGAGAAATATCAACAACCTCAGATATGCAGATGACACCACCATAATGGCAGAAAATGAAGAGGAAATAAAGAGCCTCTTGATAAAGTTGAAAGAAGAGAGTGGAAAAGCTGGCTTAAAACTCAACATTCAAAAAACCAAGATCATGGCATCCAGTCCCATCACTTCATGGCAAATGGGGAAACAACGGAAACAGTGGCAAATTTTATTCTCTTGGGCTCCAAAATCAATCCTAAAGGAAACAACCCTGAATATTCATTGTAAAGACTAATGCTGAAGCTGAAGCTCCAATACTTTAGCCACCTGATGTGAAGAGCTGACTCACTGGAAAAGACCCTGATGCTGGGAAAGATTGAGGGCAAGAGAAGAAGAGAGCAACAGAGGATGAAATGACTGGATGGCATCACCAAGTCAATGGACATGAGTTTGAGCAAGCTCCAGGTGATAAGTAAAGGACAGGGAAGCCTGGCGTGATGCAGTTCACAGGGTCACAAAGAGTCAGACATGACTTAGCAACTGAACAACAAAGCACTGTGCTTGGCACACAGTGAAAGTGAGGTCGCTCAGTCATGTCCGACTCTTTGCAACCCCGTGGACTGTAGCCTACCAGGCTCCTCTGTCCATAGGATTTTCCAGGCAAGAGTACTGGAGTGGATTGCCACTTCCTTCTCCAGGGGATCTTCCCAACCCAGGAATTTAACCCGGGTCTCCTGCATTGTAGACAGACGCTTTACCATCTGAGCCACCAGGGAAGTCAGTAGTTAGTGGCACACAGTAGTCGCCCACTATCATAGCTGTTACTACTGCCATTATCATTCTTAGGATCATTCTGCTTCTCTCCTTATTATGAAAAAGTCAAGCTCTATTTCTTTCCTTTGCCTCTGATATGGCACACAATACTTTAACTGAAACTTCAAACTTTATTATTAAAGACTAGTGTGAAGGCTGATGGCGATCACCAAACCAACTTTCATTAAAAGTCCATTTTCTTCTAGAATCTCAATGTTTGGACACTCCAACTAACGTTGCTACTAAATATACCAGTGGGTTGTTAGAAAGGTATTATTTGTTGTTTAGTTGCCAAGTCGTGTCCGACTCTTTTGTGACCCCATGGACTGAAGGAAATGGTAACCCACTGTGGTATTCTTGCCTGGGAAATTTCATGGACCGAAAGGGATGTATTGTTACAGAGCCACAAACTACACCAATCAGTATACGTTCTTCCTTTTCTCCCTTCTCCTTCCCTCTTCCTTCCTCCTTGTCTTCCTCTCTTCCCCTACCATAATGGCTCACAGTCACAGTATGTCACAGTTCCATACCTTGAAAGATAAAACAGAAAGCATCCGTGAGCAGTAATCAGATTTGTAAATAGTAGTTTGGTTGATGCTTTGTTTCTCGGTCCCATGATTGTTTATGACTACTGTCCCCACTGGGATTTGAAGGAGGAAAGCCACTCCCCCAAATCTTCCCCACGCCTGCCTTTCCTCCACTGGGAATTTGCATTGGGAACTGTCTTCTCTTTTCCCAGAACTCTCTTTGAAAAAGGCAAACAGTCCTGGGAAGGATACACTTAAGCTCTTATAGCTTGGGATGGAGAAGTTTGATGCTTTCTCTTTGACCTGAGTTACCAAAGTACTGAGCTGCTAAGTCACTTCAGTTGTGTCCGACTCTATGTGACCCCATAGATGGCAGCTACCAGGCTCCCCCATCCTTGGGATTCTCCAGGCAAGAACACTGGAGTGGGTTTCCATTTCCTTCTCCAATGCATGAAAGTGAAAAGTGAAAGATGAAGTCGCTCAGTCATGTTTGACTCTTAGCGACCCCATGGACTACAGCCTACCAGGCTTCTCCGTCCATGGGATTTTCCAGGCAAAGTACTGGAGTGGGGTGCTANGCAAGAACACTGGAGTGGGTTTCCATTTCCTTCTCCAATGCATGAAAGTGAAAAGTGAAAGATGAAGTCGCTCAGTCATGTTTGACTCTTAGCGACCCCATGGACTACAGCCTACCAGGCTTCTCCGTCCATGGGATTTTTCAGGCAAAGTACTGGAGTGGGGTGCTATTGCCTTCTCCAAAAGTACTGAGAACACTGAACAAAGGGATGAGGAGGTGGGAGAAATAGTGAAGGACTTGGGGGAGGGAGGATTTCTAAAGAGAAATGGTGATAACCTCACCATTTACCAGGTGCCCATCCTGGCTCTGAGCTTATTAACTCTGCAATACAAATGCTTCGAACAATGCCAAATGCAACTGCAACGTGATTCTCCCAGACCAGCTGGCTTCTACAAAGAAGTTTTCCATAGGATTATCAAAAAAATAAACAAGTGGGTTTAGAGCAAGTGACTCCAGCCAGACTGTCTCATCTTCCCACAGCAAAGCTACCAGCCTGCAGCCTGTGTGTGCGGGCAGTCTGTCCCCGCGCTGGCCAGTCACAAAGGTGTCCTAGTTCCCATGGAAAACCAGCTCTCACTTGTGCTTGAACCCCCTCTCTCACCTTCTCCAGGTCTTTACTCCGGTGCTTATTTCCATTTTTCCTTCGGCCTTTCCCCTGCCTCTATTCCTACTCCCGTCAGCATGCTCTAAGCTCATGTAAACAACGCGGACCCTTCCTGGTTCTCCTGTCTGTGCTATCTCCTTCTTGGTCTGCTTTGTCAGCTCCATCGTCTCTTCTTTTTCTCCAAACAGAGACTGTTGAGGGCTTTGCCTCTACTCATTTGATTTTCCCAACTACTCTTCTCTCCCTGATCTCAGTCAGCTCCCCGGCTTTAAATAGCATCAGCGAGGACTTTGCTGGTGGTCCAGTGGTTGCGACTCCATGCTCCCAATTCAGGGGTACTGGATTTGAACCCTGGTCGGGGAATTAGATCCCACATGCTGAAATTAAAAAAAAAAAGATCCACACGCCACAACTAAGACCTGGTGCAGCCAAATAAATAAAAACAAATACATGAACAGCCTTAATGTGCTAATGATGCCTGTATTTACATTTCTAGCCTCAACCTCTCTCAACTCCACACTTGTATCCTTCTTTGGACTTGATATATTAATATCTGTGTGGATGAGTAATAGGATCTCAAAAGAGGACTGATTTCTACATTGAAATCTACAATCTATTGATTTCTACATCTCCTTAGCCCAAAGGTGTTCCTTCCTCCATCTTAACTATCTCAGTAAATGACTCTATTTTCCTACCAGGTAATCAAGTCAAAAAGCTAAGATAACCCCGATTTTCTCATCATCTCCCATGACAAATCCACTGGGCCATCCTGTCGACTCTCCT
>SJYX01011540.1:237727-260059 GCA_006410675.1 Oreotragus oreotragus
TTCTGCTTCTGTTAGGTCCATACCATTTCTATCCTTTATCGAGCCCATCTTTGCATGAAATGTTCCCTTGGTATCTCCAATTCTCTTGAAGAGATCTCTAGTCTTTCCCATTCTGTTGTTTTCCTCTATCTCTTTGCATTGATTGCTGAAGAAGGCTTTCTTATCTCTTCTTGCTATTCTTTGGAACTCTGCATTCAGATGCTTATATCTTTTCTTTTCTCCTTTGCTTTTCGCCTCTCTTCTTTTCAGTGCTATTTGTAAGGCTTCTCCAGACAGCCATTTTGCTTTTCCTTTCCATGGGGATGGTCTTGATCCCTGTCTCCTGTACAATGTCATGAACCTCATTCCATAGTTCATCAGGCACTCTATCAGGTCTACCATAGGAAACCCATAAATAGACATAATTGGAAAACTTCTAAGTTCAACAGCACATAAATAGGTAATAAGAGATGGTTCTAATGCTGACAGAGCAAAAATTCTCCTTCCATTAATCCAATCATTACACCTGGGTGACACCACTTCTTTCATGGCAGAATGATTGCCTCATGTTATAGTTGAGCTTCCTCACAATATGGAGGCGCGTTTACAAGTACAAACAAGAAGTGTATTCTTTTCATGACCTAAACTTGGAGCTTGCAAGTATCATTCCCACTATACTCTGTGGATCAGAGCAGCCACAGCCTCCTGCCCAGATTCACAGGGAGGTAACATACAGTCCACCTCTCAGTGAAAGAGGTGTAAGTCACATTAAAAGAAGAATATACGGCAAGGGTTATACAGTTGAGTGTGGCCGTCTTTGAGAAAGACAGTTCACTACTCATGTGGTCATGGTTGTGATTTTATGTTGCATGGCCAAGTTTTGTTTTAATAAAATTGTTCCTGGAATTAAGCAAATAGTTCTGTATTTTATTTGTTGCTGTTCAATTGCTCAGTCATGTTCAACTCTGCGACCCCATGAATTACATACAGCACACCAGGTTTCCCTGTCCTTCACTGTCTCCCAGAGTTTGCTCAAACTCATGTTCGTTGAATTGGTGATGCCATCCAACCATCTTATCCTCTGTCAACCCCTTCTCCTGCCCTCAGTCTTTCCCAGTATCAGGGTCTTTTGCAATAAGTCAGCTCTTCGCATTGGTGTCCAAAGTATTGGAGCTTCAGTTTCAGCATCAGTCTTTCCAATGAATCTTCAGGGTTGATTTCCTTTAGAACTGACTGATTTGATCTCCTTGCTGTCCAAGGGACTCTCAAAAGTCTTTTCCAGCCCACAGTTCAAAAGCATCGGTTCCTAGCATTCCACAAAGACTCATAGGTACCCTGCATCCCATTTGAGAACTATTGATCTTGTCCAACCGATGTGTTCTGTAGCTGACGGACCAAAAGGCTGAAGAGATGTCATTTGCCTAAAGAGAAGCGATTAATCTCTCACTTTGCCTGATTGTAGAAGACATTCTAGAGACTGATTCCAAAGGATGGAAAATATCTAGGATGGAGTTGGAATGATTGGGAAAGTAGTTGGGTGCTGATGACATATGTAATGGATTTTGAGAAAGTTTGAGGCCTTGATGTGGTTTCCCCTTGATATGGATCATAAAACAATTCTGTGATGGGAAATGGAGGGAGGGCAAGACATACAGGAGACAGCAACTAGAAAAGGATAGGCAGGGCTTCTCAAAGTGCCACTGGTAGACCAACTGCATCACAATCAGAATCACTTAGAGCATTTGTCACAATGCAGGTTCCTTGATCTCACACTTTCTGAATTGGAATCTCTGGTGATATGGCTCAAGAACAGTAGAGTCAGTAGGGCTCACTCTAACAGACTTTCAAAGGACATTCCTGCACTGTTGGTGGGAATGTAAACTGGTGCAGCCACTATGGAGAACAATGTGGAAGTTCCTTAAAAATAGAGTTAACATATGATCCTGCAGCCCCACTTCTGGAGATATATCCAGAGGAAACCAGAAATCAAAAGACACGTGAATCCTAATGTTCACTGTAGCACTCTTCACAACAGCCAAGACATGGAAGCAACCCTAAGTGTCTA
The DNA here is from genome assembly GCA_006410675.1 of Oreotragus oreotragus. NCBI lineage: Eukaryota > Metazoa > Chordata > Mammalia > Artiodactyla > Bovidae > Oreotragus > Oreotragus oreotragus. Next base: position 239,772 of record SJYX01011540.1, read on the forward strand.
CTGCTGATGGAGAGCTTCTCTAGTGCCTCGCCTGTAAAAAAAAATCAGCTTGTGATACAGGAGACTGCCTGCAATGCAGGATACTGAAAAGATCCCCTGGAGAAGGAAATAGCAACCCACCCCAGTCTCCTTTCCTGGGACACCCCATGAACAGAAGAGCCTGGCAGCCTACCATCCATGGGGTCACAAGAGTCAGATATGACTTAGCAACTAATCCACCACCACCACTATATACATGGAATATTACTCAATCATAAGAAAGAATGAAATGCCATTCGCAGCAAATCCCCTGGAGAAGGAAATAGCAACCCACCCCAGTCTCCTTTCCTGGGACACCCCATGAACAGAAGAGCCTGGCAGCCTACCATCCATGGGGTCACAAGAGTCAGATATGACTTAGCAACTAATCCACCACCACCACTATATACATGGAATATTACTCAATCATAAGAAAGAATGAAATGCCATTCGCAGCAACACGGATGGCCCTAGAGATTATCATACTAGGTAAAGTAAGCCAAATAGAGAAAGACAAATATCATATGATATTGATTATATGTGGAATCTAAAAAAAAAAGATACAAGTGAACTTATTTACAAAACAGTAATAAACCCACAGACATACAAAACAAACTTATGGTTACCAAAGGAAAAGTGGGAGCGGGAAGGAATAAATCAAGAGTTTGGAATTCACATGCGCAGACATGTTTGAGTCTTTGTGACCTCATGCACTGCAACCCACCAGGTTCCTCTGTCTATGGAGCTTTCCAGGCAAGCATACTGGAGTGTTTTGTCATTTCCTTCTCCAGGGGACCTTCCTGACCCAGGGATCAAACTCAGTGTTTCTTACATCTCCCAGGTGGATTCTTCACCACTGCACCACCTGGGAAGCCCATATACACACTACTGCTGCTGCTAAGTCGCTTCAGTCGTGTCCGACTCTGTGTGACCCCATAGACGGCAGCCCACCAGGCTCCCCCGTCCCTGGGATTCTCCAGGAAAGAAACTGGAGTGGGTTGCCATTTCCTTCTCCAATGCATGAAAGTGAAAAGTGAAAGTGAAGTCGCTCAGTCGTATCCGACCCTCAGCGATCCCATGGACTGTAGCCTACCAGGCTCCTCCATCCACGGGATTTTCCAGGCAAGAGTACTGGAGTGGGGTGCCATTGCTTTCTCCGCATATATACACTACTCTGTGTAAAACAGATAACCAACAAGGACCTATTATATAGTACAGGAAACTATATTTGATATCATGTAATAACTTATAAGGGAGAAGAACCTGAAAAAGGATATATTTATATGTATGTATGTATAACTGAATTATTGTGTTGTTCACCTGAAACTTACAGAATATTGTAAAGTGACTATACTGCAATTAAAAAAAAATCAAGCCAACAAAAAATAGGTTTTCAGTGGATACTGATGCACTGTAATATTTGAGAATTACTGAGACAGATGGTAAAACTAACTGGTCTATAAAATTGAGCCTGGCTCAGAAATATGAAACCAGCAAGAGGATCGTAAATATCCATGAGTCACCCAGACCAAGCTCATCAAATGAAGTGAAAAGATACCCTAGCAATGGAGAAAAACACCATGATTTAAGTTTCTTTAAAATAGAATACAAGTGACTAATTAAACCTTACGAATTCAATTTTTACCATTGATACATTATTCAACAAAAGAAAGGTTACAGTTTGACTTCAAAGCACCCGTCCATCTAGAGCTTCATAGAATTCCATAGGAGAGAGAGCACATCTCTTTCTGTGACATTTGACTGATCTGCCCATGTGAATCGGGAAACACACATTTCCACAGAAGCTTAAAGATGAAAAAGTCGGAACACTATTTGTATTGGGGGCACTTGACATAATCCCATTCTGCTCTGTCTTGCAACCCATCCATGGTTTTCATTCATATCATCTCTGCCTCAATCTGACATTCTGTATCATCAATGGCTTATTGTAAAACACTGTCTTCCTTAGCTTCAGGCCATTTACACCAGCCAGCTCCAGACTCCCCTGTGCCTGAACAAGACCCCTTTCTTTTTCTTGACCACTAAAGAATTAACTTCCTGACGGTATGAAGCCAGTTTCAGGGATATTAAGACTTGCTGGCTAAGCCAATGGGATTGACTCCTTGGGTCTTACCGGGCTGGTAAGACACCCTCATCCACCTAATGGACACCTCAGAAAGTCACAGAGACTCCTGGAGTGCTTCTCCCTAGGCAGCTAACAATTTCTGTGGCAACAGCTTAACATTTCCTAATAAGACAGGCTTTTCTCCCTGGGCAGCCCTACTGCTGGAGCCTGTATCATTAGATCACCATTTACATGCTTATCTCAAGTATCTTTTGAAAAAAAGGCACTCCTTAACTTTGTTTCTGAAATCAAAATGACTGCTCTTTCTTTGGATGTCTCTGTGGGTCTTCACAACTCGCCCCCATCCACCACCCGCCTCCTCATTGGTGGGCTGACATTGGCGGGCTATTAAACAGCTTCAACACAGCTGCACTTTGTCTGCCCCATATCTATTTTTTCGGCTTTCTGAGAGGAGGTATTGTGCTAAGCAGGACTATTTGATTGGAGAATTGTTTGGACTGTGACAAGTAGAACAGTTATAGAGGATATTTTATGGAGTTAAACTTCAAGGGGAAAAGAAGCCATCATTAATGCACAACACAGAAAAAATGAAAAAGTTGGCATGGATAGAAAACTTAGGTCATACAACAACAAGAGTCAACTCAGATCTTCATCGCAACTTCACCAAATTGGAATTTTAACTTTGAAATGGAATCCAACTAGTGAACATTTCAGTCTGTGAAGAGGTAGAATTGAGAACATTAAAAATTTGCTTGGCAATGTTTATGAGCATAAGTCAAAGCTTTGATATTAGTGCTTCTTACAACCCAATGTCTTCATATTTTTCATTTTTTATGAAATTCTTCCTCATTTTTTCTCTCATGCGGTTTTAGCCAGCAGGATGGCATTTCTTTTCCAAGTGCCCTCTATACAACTTACAAAGATTGGAAGCCTATGTCTGTTAAGGTTCATGTCAAGATGGTTCCCAAATTCTGATGCTGCCATGAAGCACATCCTAGTGGAAGAGAGAGGCTGTATGACCTCAAACTCTTGCTGGAGGTAGACTAAGGTAATATAATGTACTAAAACAAATCTTTAGCTATGAACTCAGAGACCAGGGTTTCTGAGCTTGACTCTTCCACTACTTGAATAATTTTCAGCAAAACCTTTGACCTATGTAGGCATCAGGTATGATTTCTCATCTATGTAACGGTTAAATGAATTCAAGTTTCCTTTTAGTTTCATATTCAGAAGTTACTACCATTTCAGGCCTAGTATTTCTTTTTACAGTTCTGATCCATGTTGTAGAGGAAATTAAGCATGGTTTTCCCACCTTATGGTGCTTTAGAAGATCACTTGCCAGTGTTACTGGAATGAATCAAAAGCAGTTTGTTCATTTCATTTTCATTTGCTGCTGAAAAATCTGTATTCCTCAGGCTCAAAATGTTTGACATTGCAACAGTAGAGCCACATGTACAGCAACTTCATTTTATATGACACCTTCCCTATAAATAGTATCTCTAAGCACTTTACAAAGCATCTGTAATTACAAAAACAGGGGCCAAAGGAAGTTGGGGAAAATGCAAAGAATTTTTCACGTGTATATGGATATAAAGAAATTCTGCCCCATAAGAAAATAATATAAGCTAAAACTTCTAGCTGCCCAGGGCTTCAGACATGACGGGGCTTCTTCTCTTTGCTATGGAATGCGTTACAAGTTCAAACAACTAAGGCAAAATCTTACTGATTTGAAAGCTCACATTTCTAAATGGACATACTAGATGTTCCAAACATTGTCAGCTTGAAATCTGGGTAGCAGTCAGGTCTCTGAATCTCAAACCAGAACACATCAAAGTAACACTGGAGGGTCAGGGAAGCAAATTTTCATACTAAAAAACTTACTTCAAACCAGAGGTTTACTGGATAGCAAAACTGTGCTTTTCAGTTCAGTTAATAATTACTAAGGGGCTGGATATGCCAGGCACAGGTGTTCGCATGGTATGACAGACTTTTGGAAGCAAGAAGCTCACATGTCCTGATGGTCCAGATGCCAGAAATACCTTCTACCCTTCAATACACATCTGGAAAGTGATGAATACATCCCATGCCATAGCCAATACTCTTTCATTCTTAGCATTCCCAATAATTAGTATAAATTAACTATTTTAATTATTAATTTAATGTTATTTCAAAATTATAATTACTATATAATTATATATATGTGTGCATAATTATTGTCATTAAAATCAGTGTAAATAATAAAGAATTAATGGTGTATTTTATATTGCCATCTCTTTTTTTCAGCACACTTGAGTTAATTTTGTCAAAAAGAAATAGCTATTGCTATCTCTGATTATAAAAGCAATATACACTCAAAGTAAAAAGAAAATAATTAGAATACTGGAAGAAATAACATTATTTAGCCCACAAATCTTTCTCATTCCTCTAAATTCCTGAAATTTGTCAACCATATATGCCATCATGTGTACCTTGAAATATTAGCAGTGTCCTGACTCTGAGACTTTTCCCAAGGAGGTTCCTGCCTCTGTCTGTGCAGAAGGAGGAAGTTCCTGCTCTTTCTAAAGCTCCTTATCACCTTCTAGCCCCAGAGCCTCCTTTGTCTCTCATACAACATGAGTGCGAGGTCTCAGGACATTTTCCCCACCCACTCAGTTTGGGAGACTCCACTCCCTCCTGCCTTCATGCCAGGAGAGTTGGCTTTGTAAACTTGGTCTATGGCTTACAAAAGCTTGCCAATCTCCAGGACATCTGGGAAGTGAGATGTACATAAGAGGTTAGGGATGGAGAAGGTCACCAATTTGTACCACTCCCGGAAAACATTTACTCTGCATTCTGTCTGAAGAGCACCCATGTAGCCATTGACAGGAGTGGGTGGTCCCTTGGGATCTGTGCAACGTGGGGCCTGGTGGCCAATGTTCTCGGAGGAGGATGGTGGGCTGGCACAGAGTCAGTGCTCAGGACATGCTTGCTATTATTGCGGTACTGGGGGTCAAGGCAGCTGCTCACACAGTCACATGGCTCATCACCTCCCCAGACACCTGGCCTTCTAATGTGGCTGCCATTTAGCTTTGTCTGTACTGGTCACACGCTTCCCCAGTGTGCTCTGTGGGTAAGGAATCTGCCTGCAATGCTGAAGACACAGGAGATACAGGTTCAATCCCTGGGAGGGGAAGATCCCCTGGAGAAGAAAATGGCAACCCACTCCAGTGTTCCTGCCTGGAAAATCCCATCGACAGAGGAGCCTGTCAGGTTAGAGTCCGTTGGGTCACAAAGTCCGACATGACAGAGCACAAGGCATATTATGCTTAGTGATCACACAAAAGGCCGCCTACAGTTTAGGTGGCCTATGATTCATCTTAAAACAGACATGAGTTGCCCATTCTAGAAGACTGCAAAACCCCTTCAACTTGTAAAATAACTCCACCCAATGTCCAAATGTGGTGAAAATTTACCAATATGAGCCAGAGGACTGTTGCGCCCACCAGATGTCTTTGTACTATAAACTGATGCATGCAAACTGATGGCATTCTGCTGGAAAAAGGGAAAAGAAAAAAACTGACTTATGGAGATGACACAGCATGCTTATAATTCAAATAATAGTTGTTGCCCACCCCTCACCTATGTCAGTGCCAATCTGAACCTTTAAAAGTGGAATTGACAAGAATAACAAAATTCTCAACTTCTCTCTTTCACATTCTTCATCTTAAAACTCCTATCGATCCTGTCTGACTGACAATTACAGTTGTGTGTCTCTTCCCTCCTCATCCTCCTTCTTTCTGAGTTCTCCCTCAACCCCAGAAAGGTTGTACTCCCTGGCTGATTTGGGTTCTCTATTTGCAGGAAATGTGTATGTGTGAACATTTCCCCATATTCCTTTGCAAAATATACCTCTCTTAGGCCCCCTCCATTTGCCTTTCAGGGAATAAAACTTGACACATTGACTTTTATTGTGAGGGCTAATAATTTAACCCTTCAGAAAACACTGTACCTGCATGCACTTGCATGGACGCGTGTTCTAATAAAACCTTTTACTGTCTTACCCAAGGAATGAGCAGGGATAGAATTTTTTAAGTGGCCACAGGAGCAGATATTTGGGGGTGAGCTTGCCTAAAACTATAACTGAAATGACAAGAGGGCAATCCGGATCGCTACCATCGTCATTCAGAGAGAACCTTGTCCTGCTCCTGTTCCTTGTCCCTCTTGCCTGTACGCTCTGCCATTCCTTATCCATAGTACACACATAAGTCACTTTTCCTTGACAGAAACAATGAAGACCCTACCCCTGAGGAGGGAAAGAATTTTGTTTTTAAGATGTCAGAATTTGACCTGAAGAGAATCTTAATGGTTGTGTTATTAGTCAGGATAGGCTAGCTGGTGCTTCAGTAAGAAACAGTTCCAAATCTCAGTGGCTTAGAAACAAACAACAAAAACCCAGGTGTACTAAATACTTATGCTCTATGAGGGAAAACCAGGGGTTCTGCTCTGCATTATCCACACTCTGAGACCCAACTGACATAATATCCACTTCTTGAAACATTTTTGGTTGCCATGGTAGAAAGAATGAAGACATGTGTGCATAGGCTCTTCGAGTTTGAGTCACACTTACATGTGCCACTTCCTCTAACACTTTATTCACCAAAGCAAGTCCATAGCTATACTTACTTCCCAGTGGGTGCGGAAGCATACTTCTACCATACGTGGAGTAAGTATATTTACCAAAAGCCCAACTCAGATATTAAACACTATTATTTTATAGTAAAATGCCAAGAAGACAGCCTGGCATTTAGCAAGAGCTATTATTACTGTTATCATACTACTGTTGTTGGGCTTTCCAGGTGGCACTGGTGGTAAAGACCCCGCCTGCCAAAGCAGGAGATGTAGGAGACTTGGGTTCAATCCCTGGGTGGGGAAAATCCTCTGGAGGAGGGTGTGACAACGTACTTCAGTATACTTGCCTGGAGAATCCCATGGACAGACAGGCCTGCCGGGCTATAGTCCATGGAGTCGCAAAGAGCTACAAAGTTGCAACTAAAGCTACTTAGCATGCAGACATTATTATTGTGGGATAACAGATCTGTGGGAAAACAGATCCAGAAACAAGAAATGATGACTAAGATCACAGAGCTAATTAGCAACAGAATGGAGATGAGAGCACACACTTATTAAATTCAAGATTGGAGTTCTTTTCCAAAGACATGATCAAACACAGTTATCGAGCCACTACATTCAAGCAGATGACCAGTGATTTGGCTTTGCTTTGCTGCTTTACTTTCAAAAACAAGGGTTAGCACACTTTTTTTGTAAAAAGTCAGATAGTAAATACATTTCGGGGCACGTGGTATCTGTCACACCACTCAACTCTTGACATTTTAGCCAGAAAGCGATCACAGACAACATGTGAAAAGTGGACCTGGCTGCTTTCCACTAAAACTTTCTTTACAAAAACAAGATGGCGTGCTGGATTTGGCCAGCGAGCTGTAGTGTTCTCACCCTTGCCCTGTACCAGAAAAAGACTGGTCAAGGCCAAGTCTGAGAAAAACGCAAACAAAGAAACCTTGGGCAGGTTACCTCTTCAGTACAACCCCTGACTTCACAGGGTTCTGGTGAAGGTTAAACAGGTTGGTGATTATGGTGGACTTAGAGGGATGCCACAAACCCTCGCTCACCTGTATGGAGGTTTGATGCCCCTGACTCTGCATCAGCCACTGTCCTCGGTGCTGGAGGTCCCATCATGAGCAAAACAAGGCCTCCTAGAACTCAGATTCTGGTCCAGCAAGTCAGAGAATGGAACAAATAGATGTGTGAATTGTCAGGAGGTGATAAAGGCTGAAACGGAAAATAAAGCAGGATTAAGGGTGGGTGGGGGAGGTGTGTTTGTAAAGTTATCCGAAGGGTGGAGCTGAGGAGAGATTGTGAACAGAAAACTACACTAAGGAAGGAAGTGGGCCAGGTAGATGTTTGGGGGAAGCCTTTTTCAACACAGATAAGGTTAATGCAAAATCCCTGTAGCGAGAGCCTGCTGGCAGTGCTCCCAGACTGAGGTGAGGTGGGGTGGCCATAGCAGCGTGGGAATTCTGGGGGCTGAGGGAGGCGTGGCCACAGTCATGTGGAAATCTGACATGGGTGCTGGGGGCAGGGGGAGGAGGGAGACAAAATCGAGAGCTTGGGGAAATGCGAAGAGGAGAGGTTATGGGCCCTGGTTTTAATTCTGCAGGAGATGCGACATATTATTTTTATCCTTAATTCTAATTGTTATCACCTTGTATCACCAGCACTTTTTCTCAGCTCGTCTCCACTCTTCCTTCCTCCTACCTTCCCACCGCCCCTTCCCGTCTTCTCTCCCCCCATCTATCGAGGCCTCTTCACCTGTGCTCCTCTGGATCCTTCTTACCCTTCTATAACCCTTCTTCTTTTAGGTAGTACTTTACTCTCTTTTGGTGGCACATGAAACCAAGGTCACTCTCCCTGCAATGATCCAAGGAGAAGACTGGCCCAGTCCAGGCCTTTCCCTTATTCCTCAGATGCTGGGCATCAGACAGAAAAGGCTTAGGAAGAACAAGATGAGAGTTAAAGCAAAGACCATCAAGGATATTTCATTGCTATATTTTTTTTCAACAAGACCACAAAACATTTAAAGAAATATGCAAGTTGATGTGAACATGATGGGGCTTCCCAGGTAGCTCGGAGGTAAAGAACCTGCTTGCCAATGCAGGAGACACAAGAAATGAGGATTTGATCCCTGGTTGGGGAAGATCCCCTGGATTAGGAAGTGGCAATTCACTCCAGTATTCTTGCCTGAAAACTTCCTTGGACAGAGGAGCCTAGGGGGCTACAGTCCACAGGGTCTCAGAGAGTCAGACACAAATGAGCACACACGCATGATGTCAGTGTGGTAGGGAAGAGCTGGATGTATAATCAGTTCTCGTCATCCTTTTTGCAGTGTAAGTTTGTAAGTAGTGTATGTTGTATTACAATTTTATTTATTTTTTAAAAAATATTTATTTGTTTGTTTGGCTACACCAGGTGTCAGTAATGGTGTATGGGATCTTGGATCTTCTTTGCAGAATGTGGAATCTTTACTTGTGGCATGCAGACTCTAAGTTCCTTGACCAGGGATTGAACCCAGACTTCCTACATTCGGAAGGCAGAGTCTTAGCCACCGGACCACCAAGGAAGTCAGTGGGTGTATGTTTATTCCAGGATTCAGTATATAATTGGCTCTTGATTATTAGGGCTAAGGGATAAAACATCAATATTCCAAGGAGCTTAAAATTGAAAAGTGCTTCTCAGGGACACATTTTTAAGATAAGCTGTTGCGTACTGGTTAAACAATTATTATACAAGTATATGATGGTGGATCTTTGGCACATATACCAAAGAGAGAGGGAAGAATGGAAGGTGGGAAGGAGAGAGAGAGAGAGAAGAGAGAGAAAAGAATATGACCATCAAAAAATCAGTCATCAAGGTCACTGTGTAATGTGCAGATTAAACCCCAGCACAAGAGCCCCTGGCTAGTGGACACTGAAATTCTGCTCTGCTTAGAACTTTATGGTTTCATCTGCCTGCAAGGAGACACTTTAAAAAATTTTGTTTATAGGAAGACCACAAATGGGCTAGTGACTCTTGTGTGCTTCTCAAACTGAAATGTGATCCCACACATCACCCAGTCTTATTCAAATGCAGACTCTGATCCGGTGAGTCCAGAGCAGATCCTGAAATTCTGCATCTTAAATAAGCTCCTGGGGTTTTGCCCACAGTGAGCCATGCTTGAGTAGTAGAGTCAGATCTTTAATGTAATGGTAAACTGAGAAGTTTAAGTTGCATAAATGCCTCTGTGTGTGTGCGTGTGTTCTGTTGTGTCTGACTTTTTGCGACCCCATGAACTGTAGCCCGCCAGGCTCCTCTGTCTATGCAATTTTCCAGGCAAAAGTACTGGAGTGGGTTGACATTTCCTACCCCAGGGGATCTTCTGACCCAGGGATCGAACTCTTAACTCTAGCATCTCCTGCACTGGCAGGCAGATTCTTTACCATTGAGCCACCTGGGGAGCCCAATAAATACCTATTCCATTGCATTAAATGGTAACACTTGTGATAATTTGTCTTGGCCAGAGGTGGACAGGCATGTCATTTCTGGGCTGGGGCCCTCTGAAGTTTCAAAACTGGAGTTTCCAAGGTAAATTTATTTGGTTTGGAAAAATGTTAACAAATTTATGGGAAAGGGTTCCGAATATAGTCCCAGTGTTGGCCTAGGCCTCCAGATGCCAGGAACCCCATGGATGTTGATCAGCTCTTCCAGCTCAGGCCCTCTGGTGTGAGGAAGGCGTGAGGCCTGTTGCGAAAGGGCCCCAGCTGTGCTGGGGAGTGACTTATGGCCAAGCAGGGACAGCTTGGGAGAGGCTGTTGGCCTCGAGCACCATCTAGTGACCAGAAGCAGGAAAACCTTTAAAAAAATAGAAACAATCAAATGTTATGTATGTAGTTCTCACCTATGCACGGTGCCATTGTGTTAGGTAAGCTAATTAAGAAAAATGGATCTTAAAAATATTAAATCTCTAAAGTGTGTGCATTGGAATTTATAAATTCCCTTTTGGGGGCTTTCCTTTCTAAGTATAAAGTTGAAATCCTTGCTAGGTTTGATAGTTCCAGCTTCAGCAAACATCTTGTTCTACTTTTTTTTTTTTCCTTCTAATATTTATTTCTACATATTCATTTGGCTGCACCGGGTCTTGATTGCAGCATGCAGGATCTTCGTTGTTGCATACAAGATCAGGTTCCCTGACCAGGGACTGAACCCAGGCCCCCTGCATTGGTAGCCAAAGTCTTACCCCTCGACCACCAGGAAAGTCCCCTGGGTCTGCTCCTGTATTCTATGTGATCATGGCCAGAATACGTAACATTGCAAGGCCTTGAGTTCCAAATCTGTAAAATGGAGATAATAAACCTGCTTCATGACACTGTGGGGAAGATTAAACCCATGGAAGGTGCTTGGTCCCAGTGCCTGATAGGAGTTCAATAATAAGAGAGCAAAAAGTAGAATTGTTATTATTTATTATGGTAGAAAAATAATAACTGTAGTTTAAAAACATGAAATTTTATTAGTTCCAATTTACAAGCAAGGAAAATGAGGTCCAGAGGTCAAGTGATATTTCCAAGGTAACAAATCCAATGTCAGATCTACATTTCAAATGGAGGTCTGTTAACTCTAGATTATGGACTCTTCCATGACAAAGTCACTCTCATTGTATGTATTAGTCTGATGAGCTAAAAGAAAACACTCAGAAATGGAATCTTTCCTGCCATATCAGTAAACAAAGGATATCACTGCTGCTGCTGCTAAGTCGCTTCAGTCATGTCCGACTCTGTGCGACCCCATAGAAGGCAGCCCACCAGTCTCCGCCGTCCTTGGGATTTTCCAGGCAAGAACACTGGAGTGGGTTGCCATTTCCTTCTCCAAAGCATGAAAGTGGAAAGTGAAAGGGAAGTTGCTCAGTCGTGTCCGACTGTTAGCAACCCCATGGACTGCAGCCTACCAGGCTCCTCCGTCCATGGGATTTTCCAGGCAAGAATACTGGAGTCGGTTGCCATTGCCTTCTCCAAAAGGATATCACAGTTGTTAGCAATTGCAGAGACCACTGAGAGTGAGCAGGTGAGGCCCGAAGGAACTCAGGAAGGAAAAAATACCTGCCATCTATGGGGTCGAACAGACACGACTGAAGCGACTTAGCAGCAGCAGCCATCAGAATTCAGCCACTCCCTATGGTAAGCCCTAAGGAAGCGCAGGATGTGAAAACACAGGATACTGGCCCCAGATAGCTGAGGGGAATCTCGAAGGAATGACTTCAGTGAGCCCAGACTCTTGGATTTTCCAACTTGAAATATAGGGTTTTCTGTAATTTACAATAATCTTTTGACATTCAGATTACCTGCCCTTTGTTACAAAATTTCTATATAACCTGGCTCCCCCTCCACCCCACCCCCAACCCTAACCCCAAGCAATTCCTCAGAGCACTTCTCTCAGGCTTAATTGAAATCCTGCTTCCTGGGCTTAAAGTTCTAAAAATTCTCTTCAAATAAAACGTAATTTTCAACTTTTAGATTGTGCAATATTTAAGACGACACATGTATCAGTCGGTTTAGGTTATCCTGCAGTTCAGCTCAGTTCAGTCTCTCAGTCGTATCTGACTCTTTGCGACCCCATGGACTGCAGCCCACCAGGCTTCCCTGTCCATCACCAACTCCCAGAGATTACTCAGACTCATGTCCATTGAGTCAGTGATGCCATCCAACCATCTCATCCTCTGTCGTCCCCTTCTCCTCTCGCTTTCAATCTTTCCCAGCATCAGGGTCTTTTCAAATGAGTCAGCTCTTCGCATCAGGTGGCCAAAGTATTGGAGTTTCAGCTTCAGCATCAGTCCTGCAGTAACAACTCCAAAATCTCGGTGGCAAACAGAACACAAAGGTTTATTTTTTACTCATGTTACGTGTGGAGAAGGCAATGGCAACACACTCCAGTACTCTTGCCTGGAAAATCCCATGGACAGAGGAGCCTGGTAGGCTGCAGTCCATGGAGTCGTGAAGAGTCAGACACGATTGAGCAACTTCACTTTCACTTTTCGCTTTCAGGCATCGGAGAAGGAAATGGCAACCCACTCCAGTGTTCTTGCCTGGAGGATCCCAGGGACGGCAGAGCCTGGTGGGCTGCCGTCTATGGAGTTGCACAGAGTCGGACACGACTGAAGCGACTTAGCAGCAGCAGCAGCAGCAGCAGCAGCAGCAGCAGCATGTTACATGAACTTCACATATCTGGCTGTAGTCACTTCTGTCAGCCGTGGGCAGCTAAATACATCTGTAGGTCCATTGGTGAAACTGGAGGGGGGTACATGGGGTATTTTTAAAATTGCTTCTATATTGTCTACTAAGTTATAAAGTAAGGTCATCCAGTGATCATGAGGCAAGGAAGAAATATTGAAAATGTGAGGAGAGATAAGGTTGGGAAGCAGAGGTAATAGCAGATCGTAAAACAGCTGTGCAGTAGCAGTAAGAGCCCATTGGAGCTTTCGGTCCTGTTTGAGGTGGGCTGGCCAAGCTTGCTGTGTGGTTCCCTTCAGGACACCGAGCTGGTCTGGCTTCAGGTGTGGAGCAGGTAGAGAGTTGGACTGAGGTCTTGTTAGGTGAATGTAGCTTTGGGAGAAAGGGGCAAGGGAAGTAAGGATGTTTTAAATATATTTTTTTGAAATCTTAAACTCCTAAGTCTGAAGGTACCTCAGAGATCTTGCAGTTCTTTCTGTCTTCTCTCCCTCCTTGTGCCCATTTTACTTATGAAAAATGGAGGCTCTAGTTAGACAAATGACAGGCTGAAAGTTACAAAAAGAGGCAGATGGTGTCCTAGAAAGAGATCCCTTGTGAGAAGTAAAGAGCATTCACTGGTGTCTTCTGGCCATGGGCCACTCCTGTGCCCAGTTCCCTTCACACCCCTGCCTCTGCCTCAGGAGGGCTCCTTATGCCACCAGAGTTTATCAAAGTGAAGTTTTCCTCTAAACCCTGGCTATTCACGGCTTTAAATACAGCCGCTGCTGTCCCAGGAGTGGTTGATTGAATTCAGTGGCCCCGTTTCTTCAGCCTTCCTCATCCTCACACCCTTTGTTGTGTGACTTTGCAGTTCCTCCTACTAGAAGCAAGGTATCCTTCCCAACCCCTTAATGTTGGGTTAGGCCAGGGGCATGCTTTGCTCAGTGGGATGTTATAAGATGTGATGCAAACAGAAGCTTGAACTATGCTTGGCCAATTGGACTTCTGTCTCTTGGATGTGAAGAACATTTTCCAAGAATCCCATTGATCCCAGGATGACGAAAGACAATTAGAACAGCACAAGAAGCAACCTGCAGCTTGGAGCCCAGCTCATCCCAGCCTGGATCAGCCACCTTGTAACTGATCTGCCGCTGAATGAGCAAAATTCAACTATCATTGACTGTACTGGGTTTTGCAGTTATTTGTTAGATATTATTTTGCGTGGTAACAGGTTACTATATAGGAGCATCCTTTCCAAATTCATGTCACTTCTTATCATTTTTCTCCTAAAAATTCACCACTGTAAAACCTATAGGCAATTGAGGAATTCGGTTAACAGCGTCTGCCTGTCAAAGCTTTTCCACAGCATGAAATCATGTGCAACTAAACATGTACAAGCCTTGTGGGAAAAGAAAAATATTTACATGCATATTCCAGCTCTCTGGGAAAAGAGGAGAAGGGAGGGAGTCACTTTTGGTCAGATTTCTGCTTTGTCATTTTCATTAGTCATCACAGACCAGTTTTAAAAAAGACATGAGGTGGAAAGTGAAAGGAATAAAAAAAGGAAAAAGGGAGCGGGTGGGGTTAGGTAAGAGCAGGAGGGAATGAGAAGATTGGAAAGAAGTCCAGATAGACTGGAAAAGGACTGAGATTTCTCCCTGGAAAATCCAGGAAGTTGGGGATGGAGAAGCATAGTGTAGGTTTTCCCCCGCTACATCATGCTAACAGAGAGATATACTTGTTTTGATAAACAAAACGTGCAATATAGCATCATAACTAAATTTCTGAATTCCATTTTACTGATTTTACGTGCTTTCATATTTCATGTTGTGGCACATTTCAGGCTGTTATAATTTCCCTGCCTGGGGACACGACGTTGGAACTTGGCAGGTTACAATATGATGAAAGAGGCCCCCACCATCACCACTGTTGATACTGGGAAGTGGCTGCTGAGATGGAAGCTGTTGAGAACAGAAAAGGTGGGATGGGACAGCAAGGGAAGAGGAGACTCGAGAGCCAGACTGGTCTCCAGAGAGATGGTTACAAATTGTGCTCCACCGGCCACATTGCCCTCCTGGTTGTCAGCCCAGGCTCAGTCCCCACTCAGAAGCAATGGTTAACTGGACCTTCTGCAGCCTGAGTCTGGCAGTTGAGCCTGGGTTTGCCAAGCTGGGAATCTGGGGAAATGACACGATCACGCTCTTCTCTACCTTGTCTGAAATGTGTTGGCAAGATCTGGGTTTGCACAGTCATACCTCGGTCCTCTACTCACTCCCAATTTTCTGTCCAGAACTCTCTTGAGGTAGGTATGACCACACTCCCTAGATATCCTGCAGGGAGCCTGGGAAGGTCAAGTTCCCCTTAGAGACAGCACAGTGGGGCACCAGAACACTCCAGAGTCATTTGGTCCAAAGACATAACTTAATTCACTTAATTTCCAGTGTGTTTCCTTGAATGGTGGAGCAGAGGAGAGATCTATAGGTGAAGGCTGGAAGTTGTGCACAAACCTAAACACACTCCCAGGGAGTCACCCACTGTACACACTGGCTGTGACAAAAAGAACACCAAGAACCATATTCCCAATGCACCTCTGCCTTCAGGAGTGCTCAGCCCAGTGCCAACTACAAGCTGGCACTGGCCATCTACCTCTGCAAGGACTAAATCCCAATCTGCTATGACCACTGACTGCCAGCACCCCCTGAAAGGTGTTCAGGGTGGAGATCAGAAATGAGACACCCTGTGCTCTGGGAAAGACTGACAGAACAGGTCTTCAGATAGATATTTTCAGGATAAAATTTTATGAGCTCAATTCTTATATTGCCTCATATTTAAAACCCTTCATGGCGACATCTGCTCCTTGTGACTAGCAGTAACCTTCTGTAAAAATGTGTGCTTGACTGCATGCACTCTCCTTTCAGCAAAATCACATATATACTGACCTTTCCGCTGCCTCTTTGGAGCTATTTCTCAACCCAATCTGAAATGCCGTCTCCCAGGCTGTAGTTATCACTTTGCCCCAAATAGAACTTAACTCACAACTCTCACATCGTGCTTTTTTTTCCAGTTGACACCAGGCTCTTTCAGATATTATGTGCCCAATTCTGAAAATTTAGGAGAGAAAGAAGGCCTATACCTCTCCTCAGTGACCCAAGCCTTTGAATTTCCCCTTTTGTCTAGACAAGTTTCTTTCAGTATTTTTCAGGTAGGCTATATGGGAGATACTCTCACAGGAGTAGGTAACATGTCTGGTAGACTCATCTTGCAGCGGCTCCCTTCAATTCCTACACTATTAAGGGTGTCAACAGTTGAATTTTGCTTTTGCCCCTTTCTAGGCCTTTAGCTTTGGGAAAGATGCTTTAAGTCTCTGGCTCCATTTCTTCACCCTTAAAACTGAGGCAAATATTAGTACCTATTTCATAGTGTGGTTACAATGATGAAATAGCAAAGCAGTGTCTAGAATAAACCTAGAATAGTATGCATGTGATAAATATCAGCCATCCCGATTAGCTGATTTGGGTAACAAAACACATCTTATAATAGTGATGATGACAACAATGACAGTAATGACTTCAGTTGTTGGAGGATTTGCCACCAGGCAATATCCAAAGTTGTTGGGTTCTAGAGCCTAAACTACCTGCTCAGATAGGAGGATTGAGTATGATCAGACAAGCAAAATCAGCATGATAATTTCTCAGGAATAAGGACTCAAAAACCCAATGGAAAGGAAAAAAATGACTTGTAGGTGGAATTTAGGCATCAACCACAATGTAAAACAAGGGGTATAGTGTAGAGAATGACACTTTTGCCTGGACACTCACAGTACCCTTCAAATAGCACTTCGTAAAGGTTGGCCACAGAACAAGTCTTTTCCAGCCAAACCCAAGATCGGTTACTGGAGCTATATTTTCATATGCTTGCAGGCCAATACAGGGCTAGTGATGGAATGAGTCTCCCCTCTCTACCAAGACACAAATGTTGCTCTGAGAAAGGAGATCTGCTTCTATAATATCAGCCCCCCAGACAAGAAGTGGCACCAGTGAAAAACTGAACAGTAAACAGGTGGGAAAAAGTAATAACTTGAGCCTTGCCTGGATTGGATTCAGTTTCTGCCTGCAGCATTTCAGTTTTAACTCGCTAAACCTTGGTCGTAGTCTTGGGAGAACAGGCAGTGCAATTCCAAAAAGCAATCAAAAAGCGACTGCCAAGCTATGGGGAGGCTCGGTGGTGCGTTTCTAAACCAGTGCTAATCTAATAAACGTTCGTGCAATGAACTGTGAAATTGACAACACGATTGTCCACATTCTCTAAGCCAGAAGAATTAAATGGTCATTTCCCCCTTTATTTCATAGGAAAGAGGAATAAAAAATAATCTGTTATTTTGTACCTTTGCATAAAACATGGAAATCTGGTTGTCTAATGGTGGCATTTGTTCACAGGGAGAAATGACTTAGAGAAATATGAACCTTGACTTTCCAGAACCCCAACTTTAGACAAAAGGTGAGAAAGAATACTTGACTTTGAAGTTAGTATTTTGGATAGGAGCCCAACNAGATGTATAGGATGGACTTTTGGACTCTGAGGGAGAGGGCGAGGGTGGGATGATTTGGGAGAATGGCATTGAAACATGTATACTATCATGTAAGAAACGAAGCGCCAGTCTATGTTTGATACAGGATACAGGATGCTTGGGGCTGGTGCACGGGGATGATCCAGAGAGATGATATGGGGTGGGAGGTGGGAGGGGGGTTCAGGATTGGGAGCTCGTATACACCCGTGGCAGATTCATATCAATGTATGGCAAAACCAATACAGTATTGTAAAGTAAAATAAAATAAAAATAAAAATAAAGAATCATCTTTTTGTCTTTTCCTTATTACCACCTCTTCCCTCTGACCCAAAAGCAACCCCACTCTTGACTTCTAATGCCATAGATTAATTTTGCCTTGTTAATGGGCTTTAGATCAGTGGATATGAGAACATTTTATGGCCAGGCCTAAAGTGACATTAGGTACTTTTGCTTGAACTCCATTAACATGTCTCATGGCAGTCACATGGACATATTGTCCACTCAGATTGTGGTGAGCAGCTAGCTATAGGTGAAAGCCAGCAAATATCCACTGCGGTCTTCCTGAGTGGCTTCTAATCACCACCCCCCCAACCACGAGAATTCTAGCACATTCAGGGCCCAGGGGCCAAATGATAAGAACACATCATATTCCTTACAAAGTGCAGAAGAGATGTCTGTAAATATTGTTTTGGTACTTTTGTCCCTATTAAAAACTGAGTTTCTTTTAGGTAAATCCAAGCAGAATCAAGATTATCTCTACAACATCACTCTCATACATTTTTCAAGAGAAAGGTGAAGAGAAAAGAAGAAGGGTTTGAACACCAGCTAATCTGCCCTGAATCATCCAGTAGTACTAGCCACATATGTTAATATCATTGTTTATGGGTATCTAGTCAGGAGACACAGGATATGGAATATTGGCTGAGCAATTTCCTTGACAATCTTGGCCGAACTTCTCTTTCAAGTGTTATGTTCACCTTTACAGCTGTGGGTGTGTGTGTGGGGGCGGGGGGCGCTGTGTGTGTGTGTGTTTAGTTGCTCAGTCATGTCCAACTCTTTTCAACCCCATGGACTGTAGCTTGCCAGGCTCCTAAGTCCATGGGGATTCTCCAGGCAAGAGTACTGGAGTGGGTTGCCATTTCCTTCTCTATTTACAGCTGTAATGGACTGAATTTTGTTCCCCTCAGATTCATAAGTTGAAATCCTCACTCCCAATGTTACTATATTTGGAAATAGGACCTTTAAAGAAATAATTAAGATGAAATGAGGTTGCAAAAGACCGAGGCCCTAATCCAAAAGTTCTGTTCTTAAAAGAAGAGAAAGAGATACCATACCAGAGTATGCAGGCACAGAAGGCCACGTGAGGACTCTGCAGGCAGGTGGCTGCCTGCAAGCCTAAAAGGCCTTGCCAAAAACTAATGCTGGCATCACCTTCATCTTGAATTTCCAGGCTCCAGCACTGTGAGAAAATCAATGTCTGTTGTTTAGCCATACTCAATATGTAGTTGCCTGTTTCTGCAGCCCAACATACTAATACAACAGTCCTCTGGCAAGATAAATGAAATTACTGTTTCTTTTTACTTTTCTATAAAGACTTTTCAATGTGGAACATTTTTAAAGTCGTTATTGAATTTATTATGATATTGCTTCTGTTTAATATTTATATATATATATAGGCCACTAGACATGGGGGTTCTTAGCTCCTCTACCAAAGATGGAACCTGTACCCCCTACATTGGAAGGTGAAGTCTTAACCACTGGACTACCAGGGAAGCCCCCAAATTACTGTTTCTTTGACACATATTCACTCACCTTTTCCCCTTTGCACCTCCATTTATAATTCCCTACACTTTTCTCTTTGCTTACAGAAATCTTTCCCCATCTAACCCAAGATCTATTTGTGAAGCCTCCTAGAACTTGAACTTTGCAGTTCACCATGAGCTTACTTTATATCTCTGCTATTTTATCAACATAATTTATGCTAAACTGGCCATAATTCCATAACTCTCCATGTCTACCTTCCTGCACATGAGCCACTCTAACCAGCTTAAGCTTTCTGAGTTCATGAACTAGGTGTCAGTTCATTGAAGAACATTTTTTAATCACTAAAGACAAAACAGTTCCACAGAAATTCTACTTTAGTAGAATAAGAAACATCATTGGACCTTGAAGGAAATAGAACTTTCATAAACAGAGGCTTTGGGAAATAATAACTATCAGTCATACCATATTCAGAGAAGGTGATAGCACCCCACTCCAGTATTCTTGCCTGAAAAACCCCATGGATGGAGGAGCCTGGTAGGCTGCAGTCCATGAGGTCGCTGAGAGTCAGACATGACTGAAGCAACTTAGCAGCAGCAGCATACTATATTATTTTCTTATTTAAGACTCCAAACAATGTTATAAGCTATACTACTTCAATGTGGCAGACTATTTCATATGCCACACCACCTCTTTTGAAATGTTTGCCAGACAAATAGAGTATATGGACCTGTCATTCTTTGCTTTGCCTTTAATGTCACTAGATTGATTTAAGATTAAGTGACAAATGGATTTATATATTTGGATATCAGCATTTTAAAAAACTTAGCAAAAGATAACTTAAAATAGTGGCTTCCCCAGGAACAGAACAAACTTATCCCTTAGAGTCTTTTTTCCGCACTTGTTTGAAGTGCTTCATCATTTCACTGAATTATCAACAAATATCTTTATAATCATGTATTTGCAAGGTTCAAAATTCTGGTTCTTACCTAAGGATGCCCTCGGGAAGTGGTCACATCGTGGAATGGCTTTGATTAACACAGCTTTTCTAACTGTCTTAGAACAT
>SJYX01011540.1:260955-297911 GCA_006410675.1 Oreotragus oreotragus
TCTTGCCTGAAAAACCCCATGGATGGAGGAGCCTGGTAGGCTGCAGTCCATGAGGTCGCTGAGAGTCAGACATGACTGAAGCAACTTAGCAGCAGCAGCATACTATATTATTTTCTTATTTAAGACTCCAAACAATGTTATAAGCTATACTACTTCAATGTGGCAGACTATTTCATATGCCACACCACCTCTTTTGAAATGTTTGCCAGACAAATAGAGTATATGGACCTGTCATTCTTTGCTTTGCCTTTAATGTCACTAGATTGATTTAAGATTAAGTGACAAATGGATTTATATATTTGGATATCAGCATTTTAAAAAACTTAGCAAAAGATAACTTAAAATAGTGGCTTCCCCAGGAACAGAACAAACTTATCCCTTAGAGTCTTTTTTCTGCACTTGTTTGAAGTGCTTCATCATTTCACTGAATTATCAACAAATATCTTTATAATCATGTATTTTCAAGGTTCAAAATTCTGGTTCTTACCTAAGGATGCCCTCGGGAAGTGGTCACATCGTGGAATGGCTTTGATTAACACAGCTTTTCTAACTGTCTTAGAACATGTGCACTGGGTTTTCAGTTTAAAGAACACTATTCTTTAGGGGAAAAAATTGCTGGCTGTGTATGATGTGGAATTGTAGACAATGATCCTAGGCTAAAGTGAAATCAAGTTTTATATTTCTGTTCAATTGATTTAGCTCACTGCAAGCAGAGAACTATTAGCTGCTATGCCTTCAGCTTAATTTTGGTGGCGTGGGCTGAAATTCTGTGGCTAGATTAACTCTCTATGCTAGGATAAAAGGAAAATTTGAAGAATTACATCATATTTTTCACTTCCCATGCCTTGTACCTACAAATTTCCCTTTGATAAAAAAGACTCAGTGGCTTTTCATTACAAACAATGATGAAGGACTTAATTGCAATGGTCTAGTCTAGGAGATCTGTGGCCAAATAGCTGCTAGATTATAAGCTTCTGCACTTTGAGTTGTATGGAAAATACAAGGCCAATATTTTTCCTTTTCCTTAAAACTACATTCTAACATTAACATTCCTCTTGTTTATTTGATATTTGTCTATAAAAAACTTCCCTGCATCAAAAGACCACTTAGAAAAAATTGTAAAGTCTCAGAGCTTCAGAAGCCCATTAGTTCACAACTGTGCTATTTCTATCATAGCTGGTACTTTTGGCTTTCAAAATGTGATGACCCCAATTTCTTTGCACACCAACCTTTCCAATCCATTCAAAGCTCTCTTTGCATCTTTTTTATGCTACTAATACCAGTTTTTGTCAGAGAGTTGCTGTTCCACTGAGACTACAGACAATGATATTTATTTATAAGAAACCAAACATTTGCAGTGCCAAAGAATGCTCAAACTATCGCACAACTGCACTCATGTCATACTCTGGTAAAGTAATGCTCAAAATTCTCCAAGCCAGTCTTCAACAGTATGTGAATCGTGAACTTCTAGATGTTCAAGCTGGATTTACAAAAGGCAGAGGAACCATAGATTAAATTGCCAACATCTGCTGGATCATGGAAAAAGCAAGAGAGTTCCAGAAAAACATCTATTTCTGCTTTACTGACTGGCAAAGCCTTTGACTGTGTGGATCACAACAAACTGTGGGAAATTCTGAAAGAGATGGGCATACCAGACCACCTAACCTGCCTCTTGAGAAACCTGTATGCATGTCAGGAAGCAACAGTTAGAACTGGACATGGAACAACAGACTACTTCCAAATAGGGAAAGGAGTATGCCAAGGCTGTATACTGTCACCCTGCTTGTTTAACTTATATGCAGAGTACATCATGAGAAATGTTGGGCCGGATTAAGCACAAGCTGAAATAAAGATTGCTGAGAGAAATACCAATAATCTCAGATATGCAGATGACACCACTGTGACAGCAGAAAGTGAAGAAGAACTAAAGAGTCTCTTGATGAAAGTGAAAGAGGAGCGAGAAAAGGTTGGCTTAAAGCTCAACATTCAGAAAACGAAGATCATGGCATCTGGTCCCATCACTTCATGGGAAATAGATGGGGAAACAGTGGAAACAGTGTGCGTCAGACTTTTTTGGGGGGGCTCCAAAATCACTGCAGATGGTGATTGCAGCCATGAAATTAAAAGACGTTTACTCCTTGGAAGAAAAGTTATGACCAACCTAGATAGCATATTCAAAAGCAGAGACATTACTTTGCCAACAAAGGTCCATCTAGTCAAAGCTAAGATTTTTCCAGTAGTCATGTATGGATGTGAGAGTTGGACTATAAAGAAAGCTGAGTGCCAAAGAATTGGTGCTTTTGAACTGTGGTGTTGGAGGACTCTTGAGAGTCCTTGGACTGCAAGGAGGTCCAACCAATTCATCCTAAAGATCAGTCCTGAATATTCATTGGAAGGACTGATGCTAAAGGTGAAACTCCAATAATTTGGCTACCTGATGAGAAGAACTGACTCACTGGAAAAGACCCTGATGCTAGGAAAAATTAAAGGCAGGAGGAGAAGGGAATGACAGAGGATGAGATGGTTGGTTGGCATCACTGACTCAATGGACATGAGTTTGAGTAAACTCTGGATGTTGGTGATGGATAAAGAGGCCTGGTGTGCTGCAGTCCATGGGGTCACAAAGAGTCAGACACGACTGAGCCACTGAACTGAAATGTCTATAAACAAAAAAGTTGCTATTCCTTATATGTAACCCTGAGTTTCACAATAATTCCAAATAGACTCAAAGATTGAGTTTTACTTGGATGCAACACTCATGTTCTTACTTGTTGCCTCTGGACTTATTTTTCCCACATAACTGCAATTTGCTTTGAAATGTTAAATAGATAAATCAATACCAGACAGTTCTAATTTAGTGCTTTTTAGCATAATAATTAACTCTGCCATAGTCACATGTAAGGAATCTTTTTTCAGAACAAATAGTTTATGTAGTATTCTAGGAACTAATGCAGCTTCTGAAACACATCTTGGCATCTTTGTTTGACCCTTGGTTACAACTAAGCAGCCATATTCTTTTATTACAGATGAGAACCCTGTATGCTGGAGAAGGCAATGGCACCCCACTCCAAAACTCTTGCCTGGAAAATCCCATGGATGGAGAAGCCTGGTAGGCTGCAGTCCATGGGGTCGCTAAGAGTCGGACATGACTGAGCAACTTCACTTTCACTTTTCACTTTCATGCACTGGAGAAGGAAATGGCAACCCACTCCAGCATTCTTGCCTGGAGAATCCCAGGGACAGGGGAGCCTGGTGGGCTGCCATCTATGGGGTTGCACGGAGTGGGACACGACTGAAGCGACTTAGCAGCAGCAACCCTGTATGCCTCAGCTGTCCTTAATTAGGTTACACTGTCTCTCCAAGTGGCTGATTAAACATGACTCAGCTTTTTCCAAATTGATTTTTAAAAAAAAGAAAGAAAGAAAAACAGCTGTTTTGTCACACTCCAAAAATTATGCTGACCAACTTAAAAAAAAGAAGTTCTGTTCAGGACCACTAAATAGATTTAATCAAAATTTATTAATCAATTTGAACAATCTCATGAAATACACACAAAAAACATTTTTAAAAAATTTTTATCAGTAATTGCTACCAATGGTGCTTTGAGAATTTTCTTTTATTCTCTATGGTGAGTTTCATTGATAAAAGCTTAGAAACTTTCCATCACTTCAGGGCTAATTTGCTATTAAATAGTTTAGTACAGATAATACTTTAATTCTGTGTTGGATGCAAAGCCCTCTTCATTCTGCCTACCAATACAAGTTTATTAGTCTTGCTAACCTTCTTACTCACAAACTTGGGCAGAGATGGATGCAAATATAGTAGGATATTTCCCCTCCTAGCTGCCTAGGTTTGCTTCCCTGTCACTGTAGCAGAAAAGGAGGAATAACCCTTGTTAAGTTACCTGTCCTTTCTTGTAGTTGTTACTGCTGTTTCTTTACCTGAGCATCATATATACTTATATATCATATGATCATAGAAGTAACAAGGGAATTAAAAAAATATATACTTCTGCTTCAGTGACTAGGCTAAAGCCTTTGACTGTGTGGATCACAACAAAATGTGGAAAATTCTTAAAGAGATGGGAATATCAGACCACCTCACCTGTCTCCTGAGAAACCTGAATGCAGGTCAAGAAGCAACAGTTAAAACCAGACATGGAAAACAGATTGGTTCAAAATTGGGAAAGGAGTACGTCAAGGCTCTATATTGTCAACTTTTGTATTTAATTTCTATGCAGAATACATCATGTGAAATGCTAGGCTGGATGAGGCACAAGGTCAAGGTTTCCGGGAGAAATATCAATAACCTCAGATATACAGATGACACTACTCTTATGGCAGAAAGTGAAGAGAAACTAAAGAGCCTCTTTATGAAGATGAAAGAAGAGAGTGAAAAAACTGGCTTAAAACTGAACATTCAAAAAACAAAAATCATGGCATCTGGTCCCATCATTTCATGGCAAATAGATGGGCAAGCAATGGAAACAGTAACAAATTTTATTTCCTTGGGCTAAAAATCACTGTGGATGATGACTATAGCCATGAAATTAAAAGATGCTTGCTCCTTGGAAGGAAAGCTATGACAAATCTAGATGGCATATTTAAAAGCAGAGGCATCACTTTGCCAACAAAGGTCCACGTAATCAAAACTATTGTTTTTCCAGTAGTTATGATGTGAGAGTACAGATATGAGAGTTAGACCATAAGGAAGGCTGAGTGCTGAAGAACTGATGCTTTCGAACTGCGGTGTTGGAGTAGACTCTTGAGAGTCCCTTGGACCACAGGGAGATCAAACCAGTCAATCCTAAAGGGAATCAACTCTGAATATTCATTGGAAGAACTGATGTTGAAACTGAAGCTCCAATACTTTGACTTCCTGATGCAAAGAGCTGATCCACTGGAAAAGACCCTGATGCTTGGAAAGATTGAGGGCAGGAGGGGAAGAGGATAACAGGGATGAGATGGTTGGATGGCATCACTGACTCAGTGGACATGAGTCTGAGCAAATTCTGAGAGATAGTGCGGGACAGGGAAGCCTGATGTGCTGCAGTCCATGGGGTCACAAAGAGTTTTATGTAACTTAGTAAATGAACAACAACAAATGTACATGGTAGTAAGGTTGTTGTTCCCTTTCTACTGGTTATCACCTCTTTCTAAGCTCATTATCTGAATGGGGAATATATCCCAAGTGCCTCTCAAATGCATTTTTAAACCTTGAGATTCAACTTCATCTCCAGAATGAGAAATGATGCTGTAATCTCAGGTGAAAATCGATTTTGTTCATATTGTGGAAATTTCCAGTAACTTCTAAGCTCATCTGCTTCCAAAGCCCAGCTTCGAGTCTAAGAAAAAATATGTAGAATTTCTCAGCAACCCAGAAGCTGCAAAGTAGTTCTTTTCACCTCACTATATGACCATATCACCATGCCATCTCTCATTAGAACTTTTGCAAGCATCAGAGATTTTGGACAAGTTCAACAAGCTGAGATAGCATCCTTGGGATTATGAGGTGTCTGTCACCCCAGTAGTATGGAGTCCTACAATTCAGACATGTTCTCTCTCTGTATCTCTTGTCCATTAGAAACTATTCCGAATTCATCCCAAACATATCACTCACACAAAACTTTGGTCTAAATATGCTGCTATTTCCACTGTAATTTCTGCATGATTTGCAAACTTTCAGTTATTAAAAAAAAAAAATCTCAAACAGCATTTCACAATAGCTTGTTGCAAGTCACAATGTAGATTCATCTAACTAGAACATTTTCCTCTATTGAACTGATTTCTAATAAAAACCAAGACTACTAGTGATACATCCAACATCCGTTGGATCATCGAAAAAGCAAGAGAGTTCCAGAAAAACATCTATTTCTGCTTTACTGACTATGCCAAAGCCTTTGACTGTGTGGATCACAGGAAACTGTGGGAAATTCTGAAAGAGATGGGAATACCAGACCACCTGACCTGCCTCTTGAGAAACCTGTATGTAGGTCAGGAAGCAACAGTTAGAATTGGACATGGAACAACAGACTGGTTCCAAATAGGAAAAGGAGACCATCAAGGCTGTATATTGTCACCCTGCTTATTTAACTTCTATGAAGAGTACATCATGAGAAATGCTGGGCTGGAAGAAGCACAAGCTGGAATCAAGATTGCCAGGAGAAATATCAATAACCTCAGATATGTAGATGACACCACCCTTATGGCAGAAAGTGAAGAGGAACTAAAAAGCCTCTTGATGAAAGTGAAAGAGGAGAGTGAAAAAGTTGGCTTAAAGCTCAACATCCAGAAAACGAAGATCATGGCATCCGGTCCCATCACTTCATGGGAAATAGATGGGGAAACAGTGGAAACAGTGTCAGACTTTATTTTTTTGGGCTCCAAAATCACTGCAGATGGTGACTGCAGCCATGAAATTAAAAGACGCTTACTCCTTGGAAGAAAAGTTATGACCAACCTGGATAGTATATTCAAAAGCAGAGACATTACTTTGCCGACTAAGGTCTGCCTAGTCAAGGCTATGGTTTTTCCTGTGGTCATGTATGGATGTGAAAGTTGGACTGTGAAGAAAGCCTCTTGATGAAAGTGAAAGAAGAGAGTGAAAAAGTTGGCTTAAAGCTCAACATTCAGAAAACGAAGATCATGGCATCTGGTCCCATCACTTCATGGGAAATGGATGGGGAAACAGTGGAAATAATGTCAGACTTTATTTTGGGGGGCTCCCCAAATCACTGCAGGTGGTGATTGCAGCCATGAAATTAAAAGACACTCCTTGGAAGGAAAGTTATGACCAAGTTAGATAGCATATTGAAAAGCAGAGACATTACTTTGCCAACAAAGATTCATCTAGTCAAGGCTATGGTTTTTCCAGTGGTCATGTATAGATGTGAGAGTTGGACTGTGAAGAAAGCTGAGCACCGAAGAATTGATGCTTTTGACCTGCGGTGTTGGAGAAGACTCTTGCAAGTCCCTTGGACTGCAAGGAGATCCAACGAGTCCATTCTGAAGGAGATCAGCCCTGGGATTTCTTTGGAAGGAATGATGCTAAAGCTGAAGCTCCAGTACTTTGGCCACCTCATGTGAAAAGTTGACTCATTGGAAAAGATGCTGGGAGGGATTAGGGGCAGGAAGAAAAAGGGACAACAGAGGATGAGATGGTTGGATGGTATTACAGACTCGATGGACGTGAGTCTGAGTGAACTCCGGGAGTTGGTGATGGATAGGGAGGCCTGGCGTGCTGCGATTCATGAGATTGCAAAGAATTGGACACGTCTGAGTGACTGAACTGAAGTGAACTGAAGCTATCTTAACATTTCACAGAGCACACTGCTTCTAAGGAGGGAGTATCAGTCAGCATGAGTAATGCTAAGCCATGCTGTAGTAACAAGCAATAAAAGTTTCTCACTCACTACATGGACTGTTGCAACTCTGCTGCAGGGCATCTTCATGCTGGGAACCAGGGGGATGGAACTACCTCTTCCTAGAAGACTGTTCGTCTCACAACAGGAAAAGTCAATACTGGTGACTTAGTTACATTGTTGGAGTGAGCTGGAGGGAGAAGATGCGCCAAAGTGTCCACTGGTGTTTTGGGCTTCGTGGAGGATTTCAGTCAACACTCAGATGCATGCTAATTAGAAGTCAGACCCTCAGTCAACAACAGTTTGTAAGGTATGCTGTC
Source organism: Oreotragus oreotragus (assembly GCA_006410675.1). Taxonomy (NCBI): domain Eukaryota; kingdom Metazoa; phylum Chordata; class Mammalia; order Artiodactyla; family Bovidae; genus Oreotragus; species Oreotragus oreotragus. The sequence continues at coordinate 268,636 of SJYX01011540.1, forward strand.
AAATTCCTTCCAGGGAAAGTTCAGGAGATAGGTGTTTTTGCTTACTCCCATTCTACTGAGCCCTGGAGGGCTCACCCCTGGGGAGGGTTCACCCATTAACACCAGCTTCTTTGTTCACTACCATCCCATGGAACTTGTGAATGCAAACCCAGATGATGTACAGGCCTATCTCGTTTTTAAAAATTTAATTTTTCTTGGAGTATAGGTGCTTTACAAATATTGTGTTAGTTTCTACTGTACAGAAAAGTGAATTAGCTATACGTATACATATTTGTTGCTTAGTCACCAAATTGTGTCCAACTGTTTTGTGATTCCATGGACTGTAGCCTTCCAGGCTCCTCTACCCATGGGATTCCCCAGGCAAGGACACTGGAGGGGGTTGCCATTTCCTTCTCCAGGGGATCTTCCAGACCCAAGGATCGAACCTGCATTTTCTGCATTGGCAGACTGATGTTGACTGAGCAAAGTGGGAAACCCTGTGTATACATACATCCCCTCTTTTTTGGATTTCCTTCCCTTATAAGTCACCACAGGGCAATGAGTAGGGTTCCCTGAGCTATACAAGAGGTTCTTATTTGTTATCTATTTATGTGTGCACGCATGCTAAGTCGCTTCAGTCATGTCTGACTCTTGGCGACCCCATGGACTGTAGCCCACCAGACTCCTCTGTCCATGGGATTCTCTGGGCAAGAATACTGGAGTGGGTTGCCATGCCCTCCTCCAGGGGATCTTCCTGACCCAGGGATTGAACTCGTGTCTCTTAGGTCTTCTGCATTGGTAGGCAGGTTGTTTATCCCTAGCACCAACTGGGAGGCCCACCTATTTTATGCATAATATCAATAGTGTATATATGTCAATCCCCATCTCCCAATTCATTCCCACCTCCCAGGCCTGGCTCTTGAAAGTATTTTCAGAGAATCCATAGGAGGAGGGAAACGCCATCTTGGTCTGGTAGCCTCAACACCCACTTTGGAATTCATAGATTGAAAGTCTTAATTCTGTCACTAAACTGATCATTTTGGTTGGACATAAATATGTGAAATCAAGAAGGAAAAAAGTGTATTTTCCCTGTGACCAGTTAAATTAAGCTCTTCAAGTTCATTTAGCCCAGTGGTTCTTTCCCAATAACTTGGACACGCTGGCTTTGCTGAAGGGCAGATGGTGGTTAAGCACAGCAGCCCCAAATGTGTAATCTGGTGTCTAATCATCTGCCTGTGTCAAAGTGGCCCTCTCGTCCACTGTCCTTGGGCCTCTAGATCCCTGAAGGGAGTCAGGAATTGAGAGAGCAGCGGTGTTTCAGCGCTGCTCCCCCGGCCAATGTTAGTCTTATCCAAAACTGGGCCAGTCTATAGTCTCTTGGGCTTCTCTGGTATCTCAGTGATAAAGAATCCACTTGCAAAGGCAACAAAGATGCCACAGTTGTCACTGATTACAACCACTGCCAACAGTGAGCTGGTGAGCCCTGGGGGCACTCAGGAAGGAAAGAATGCCTGCCATCTAGCAGCCTTGTGACTGCAGGGGTCCGGGAAGGCCCCTTGGAGAAGGATATGGCAACCCACTCCAATATTCTTGCCTGGAGAACCCCTTGGACAGAGGCGCCTGGAGGGCTACAGTCCATGGCAGGCTACAGTCAATAGGGTCACAAAAGAGTCAGACATGACTTAGGGACCAAACAGCAACATTGTCTCTTATGGTGAAAGTTCTTTTTAGTTATGCAAATAGGATAATCCATGCACTCATGGAAATTCAGAATCAGTTAATTTTGGCTAAAAAAAAATTCTTTTTTTTGGCCATGCAACTTGTGTGCAGGATCTCAATCCTTCAACCAGGGATTGAACAGGGGCCCCGGCATGGAAAACACCAAGTCCTAACCACTAGACCACCAGGGAATTTCCAGTCAAAAATTCTTGTCTGATTATCCCTATTACAGGTCAACTCTTCTGCTTCCATGGGAATGTGTGCTCAGCCGGTCAGCCGTGTCCGACTCTCTACGACCCTGTGGACCAGAGCCTGCCAGGCTCTTCTGTCCATGGAATTCTCCAGGCAAGAATACTGCAGCAGGTTACGGACGAGGGGTGCGGATCAAATATGCTAAATCCACTCCAGCATTCCCTTCTCTTTAGGTCTTTGAGTTCTTCTTCTACATCATACTAAGAAATTTGTCTCTTCTTGATGTCATTTAGTAGCTTCAGTCTATTAATCAAGCTAACAAGGGTCACTTCCAGATGCTTGATTGAAAGTCACAGGCAGAAATTATGCTCTTTCCTTCTTATGCAAAAAAAAGCTGAGAATACATTCGTATGTGATTCTTCATATTTGCTGATAAAATTATAAAACTGCCACATTTTTTAAAGTCTGGGGGAGGGGGAGACATAAACTTTTATCTAGATTTGTCTTTATAAACACACCCCAAGGGCATTGCCAATCGCCCGTGGTGATATTCTTAACCTCCTTAACGTTGCCCATACCTCTGTAAATATTCTCTTCCTTAAGATCTTTTCAGGTAAAACCTTTAAGTGTCTCATCTGATATCATGTCAGAATCCTGAGTAGGGTTCTGGACTGTCCTAGCCTTGGTCTTTTGCCACTGAAGTGGGAAAAAGAAACGGTGTGCCCCCACTCCTATGGGAAGGGAGTTCTCACCGAGATTCTTAGTCATGGGGATTTCTCCCAACAGGAAGGACATTATAATAGACATTTTAAAAAAGATAAGTATCTACTCTACTGTGGAACTTGCAAGTAGCTCTGGTTGAATAGAAAGGAGGGTCTGTGGGGTGGAGGAAATTAGGCTGCAAGAGGAGGTAAGGCCCTTATTAGCTAAGGAGGGCCTGAGTGAGGCAAAGGAATGCATATCTCATGAGATGGGAAGTGGGGGGCCACTGACGGTCTTGAGGAGGGAAATGACATGAGTGATCTGTGCTTTAGTAAGGTTCATTTGTCAGAAAAGTGAAAATAAATTGTTGGAAGGAGAGAATCTAACTTTCTCTGTTGGACTGTAAGCTTCATGGGGGCAGTACCCTGTGGAATTGTTTACTGTTTCTCTTCCTAGTGGAAAGTCTAGTGTCTGGCAAATAGGAGGTGTTCAGTCCATACTAGTGTTTGAGAGCAAAGGAGCAAGGGCTAATTAGGAGGCTGTCAAGTTAGCCCTGGGCTTCCCAGGTGGAGCTAGTGGTAAAAAGCCTGGCTGCCAATTCAGGATACCTAAAGAGATGTGAGTTCAATCCCTGGGTGGGGAAGATCCCCTGGAGGAGGGCATAGCAACCCACTCCAGTATTTTTGCCTGGAGAATCCCTTGGAGAGAGGAGCCTGCTGGGCTACAGGCCATAGGGATGCAGAGAGTTGGACAGGACTGAAGTGACTTAGCATGCACAAATTAGTCCNGAGATGTGAGTTCAATCCCTGGGTGGGGAAGATCCCCTGGAGGAGGGCATAGCAACCCACTCCAGTATTCTCGCCTGGAGAATCCCTTGGAGAGAGGAGCCTGCTGGGCTACAGGCCATAGGGTTGCAGAGAGTTGGACACGACTGAAGTGACTTAGCATGCACAAATTAGTCCTGGTGAGAAGCAAGGCCTGAACGGAAAAAAGAAATAACACATACTGAGCACCTCCCCACCACGGTCATGTATGGATGCGAGAGCTGGACTGTGAAGAAGGCTGAGTGCCAAAGAATTGATGCTTTTGAACTGTGGTGTTGGAGAAGACTCTTAGAAGTCCCTTGGACTGCAAGGAGATCCAACCAGTCCATTCTGAAGGAGACCAGTCCTGGGTGTTCTTTGGAAGGAATGATGCTAAAGCTGAAACTCCAGTACTTTGGCCACCTCATGTGAAGAGTTGACTCACTGGAAAAGACTCCGATGCTGGGAGGGATTGGGAGCAGGAGGAGAAGGGGACGACAGAGGATGAGATGGCTGGATGGCATCACTGACTCAATAGATGTGAGTTTGAGTGAACTCTGGGAGATGGTTATGGACAGGGAGGCCTGGCGTGCTTCATGGGGTCACAAAGAGTCGGACATGACTGAGCCACTGAACTGACTGACTGACTGACCCACCTTGAACTCATCATCAATCTTCCATTGTACAAATGAGGCTTGATTATATTAAGTAAAGTCCACACTCATACATATAATAAACAACAGAGCTGGGATTTGAACCCATGTTTGACTCTGAATACTCATCCAGTGCATCATGCCATCCTAGGTGATAAAAGTGGGAAGCTAGAAGTAGAGGGCAGATGTGAGCGATCTCAGCAGGTGACTAGGTCCAGTGGGTGGGACAAGAGCATGAAGCAAAGTTAACAAATGAGGCTTGATTATATTAAGTAAAGTCCACACTCATACATATAATAAACAACAGAGCTGGGATTTGAACCCATGTTTGACTCTGAATACTCATCCAGTGCATCATGCCATCCTAGGTGATAAAAGTGGGAAGCTAGAAGTAGAGGGCAGATGTGAGCGATCTCAGCAGGTGACTAGGTCCAGTGGGTGGGACAAGAGCATGAAGCAAAGTTGATGACTTTCAGGGTTTGATCTGGAATCACAGGGAAATGGTGAAATAAACTGGTAAAATAAATTGAAGACGTCCAGGAGAGGCACCAGGGATAGGATATGTGGGTCCGCTTTGGACATGCTGAGCAAGGGGGGCTGAGGGACAACTGGGTGGCACTTGCCACTGGGCAGTTGGATGCAAATTGGGACCCTGGGACAGAGGCAGCAGCAAGGAACAATGGATATGCACATGGCCCATATCAAGACAATGATTTGAAGTGTGGGCATGGACCAAAAAGGTTACCCATGGATAGGATATGAATGTTCATGGTCTGGGCATTGATCTGTGGGTGGGGCTAAGTACAGGCCCTAAGTGTGTCTTGAAGGTAGGTCTGCCTTACTAACACTTCTTATCAGCAGTTTCTTTTTGTGATTACCCACCTTGATATGAACAAGGTGTGTCGGCAGGAACTGAAACATACACAGAGGAATTCTGAGCAGTGAAGGATTTGCTGTTGGTGTGACTAATGACCTGTGCATGCATAACTTACTTGATCTTCTCAAGGAGGGAAACTTTAGCCAAGTTAAGAGCTGACAGTTAATGATTCTCCATCTAGGGGCTGAAACCCCAGCCTCCAGAAGCCCTGACTCCTCAGGCCTCCCACGTGTTACCAGGNGTCACAGAGCAAATCGGCGATCTATTTAAAATACAGCAATGTGTATGTTTCCTTGGTACACTCTGTTTGTCCCACCCCCTCCTTGCCCCACCTCCCTGTGTCCACAAGTCAGTTCTCTATGTCTGCTTCTCCACTGCTAATTAACAAGTGAATGTGGCCTTCTTTTCTTCCTTCTCTGTGTATTATCCTACGTAAACAAAAGGTCTAGAAAGGATGCAATGGTACCGTCTATTTATTCTAGCGTGACCATAACAGAACCAGTATTGGAATGAACCTTAAAAGTGACAAATTCATATTCCTTGCCAGATGAACAGCTCTCCTTGCAATATCCCTGGCAGATTGTCATTCAGAGTCTAAAACATTTTCAATAACAGAGACTGACTGCTGGTGCAGACAGAGTTGTACGATTCTAATTATTTAGGTTTTTTTATGTAGCTGAACTCAGTATCCAATAACCTTCCACAATCAGGTATGGTTTGCGTACTCTCTGAAGCAAAATAAAATATATCTAACCCTTCTTTCAGTGGGCAATCCTTTGAAAACAGATACCATGGCTCTCTAGTCTTTATTTCTCTAGGTTTAATGTACTCTGTAATCCAGTTTTTACAGAGTCCACATGAACTTCTAGATAATCACTAATTTGAATTTTACCTAGTGACTGCAGTGTCATTAAATATTTCACTTAAACTTTTACATTGAGAATAAATGTGATGTGAATATATTCACTTTTCTTGTTTTGTACTCTATCATGAATTCTGAGTCTGTCTTCAGATATAAATAACATAAATTTATATATGAGGATTTTATCACTGGACGTAAGTCAGAGGAGAGTCTGAATATAATCGTTGGTATTTGTACCGCTTGATGCCGATCTGCTGAATTTCACTTCTATATAAGTAGGTCATACAATGGGAAATTATATTTTTCTGTCTGGTACATAGAGTGCATGAAAAGCAGTCTAAGGCAGTGGTGACTGGTTTGCCCATGGCACTGACATCCTGAGAATTTTCCTAACATCTTGTGAAGACTTCTGAATTTGACTCGATTAGGAAAATGCAGTAATCTGAAGGACAAGGTGATTTAAAACTCTAAGCAGACATGAATAGTGGATCATTAGGAAAAATGAAGCAAACAGAAGCATAACCATCGTTTCAGTTTTGGTGCTAATCAGTCTTTGAGTCAATGAAGTAAAGGACAAGGTGGGTTGTGTTTCCTTAACTCTTCTTTCACATATTTTTTGAGGGCCTGACTCCTTATGCTCTAGCAAACAAGTATCCAAAAAGTTAAAAGCAAAAGTCTATTTTTGTAGCTCTAAAGAATTGCAAGAGCAAATGCTCATCAACTCTACCTTGACCACGCTCCTGAAATGTTTTGTTTCATTGGAAAGGGGAAAAAATTCCTCTTAATTCAAGAAATCTATTGATAGCATGACTAGTGATTCAAAGATGAGTATTATGAGTTTCAGAATTTTTCAGGGAAAGCATTTTCCTTGATTTTTTTAATTGGTGATTTGAAAGTAACAATGACAAATTTACTGATAGAATAATACTTTTGTTCTTCAGTTTAAGGTTCATACACAGAAAAATTTGCTAATTACATGAGAATAGAACTAATAGCACTGACATTTCTCTGTATACATTTGTATGTTTTAGCCAGAATGCATCTATCATGCTTGCGCTGATTTTTTGTATTACAAAAAGAAAAATACTAAAACCATCACTAAAATCAGGCTCAGTCCCAGATTCCATCACTCAGCAACACTTGAAAAACCACTGCTTTTCATATCTGCTTTAGTCCTCAGGCTGCACTCAAGCTAAGCAAATTCCAAAGCCCTGTAAAGTACCTCACTAAAACTGAAAAACACATAAAGGGTACTAATAAAATGACCTTAACTGGAATATCTTAGTTTTCTGCTACTATCAAATGAAAAGGAAATTAAATTTCAAGAACACATTTGAAAAAGACCTGACGGTTCATTGTTGAATCTCGACTAAGGAAATTACAACGAGACTACAGTTTCCACAATATACTATCTTAGCTCCTTATTTTATTGGCAGGCTAAGGTTTCTCATTTGATTACAAAATTAATAAAAACTAAAGGCAACACAAGAAACTAAAAGTTAAAATTCTAAGTAAGCATGAGTTCAAAGTGAATAGCACAAAAGTTTACATTTTTCTTAAAAAGTTGAAGGGAGATACAGAGGAGACAGAGGGACTATTTTATGTTACAGCATAAAATAGGGCTTACAGATACATCCATGATCAAAAATGGAAGCTTGTCTATTTAGGAAATATTTACAGTTATTGATTTTTTAACAAAGGTAGCATTGCTAAGAAAACTTTCATGTTTCTCTAGAAATGGTGCCAAGTAAAATGCTGTTGAATTTACTCGGTTTAAACTAGCAAGGATTCAGGGTTTTCCAGGTGCTGAAAAGATGAAAGCAAATAAATTGTTGAGAGGCTCCTCCTGAGCATCAATTTTGATTCCTCTTTTTGACTGAGTTTATTGCTTTATTGGTGTATGAATTTTTTTTTAATGTTTATGTTTCTCCTGAATGGTGATGTAAGTCTGTGTCTTTCTTGGACTGCACACAATTCTGAGCTCTTGTGTGCCCCAAAAGGACCCAAAGTTATGAAGTCTACCAGATATGCTCCATTGGCTCCTGTTTAATGGTGCTACATTGCTTTCATTGTGTTTAAGATCCTTGACAAAATAAATTTGGCATTTACAGCAGATTTCCCCCCATCCTTTACCTATCTGCAAAGCTGCAGAACTTTGTAATGGAAGTTTCTTTTCCTGTGAATAAGAGGTTAATAGTAGGCACTGTTGACCTATTTGCTTATATATTGGGTGAGAGAAAGTCAGAAATCTTTGGATATATCTCCAACACACTTCAAGAAGTCACATACAAGAATATAAGAATTGAATGTCAGTCAGTAGGAGACAAAGGTGACAAAAGGAACAAAGTTCTGAAAATAAAGAGTGATTGGTCTGAAAAGAAGCATTGAAGGTATTTGTTCCTACCTCAATGTAAAAAGCTATTTAGAACATACTGCAGATTCTTGAAAGTCTACCAACTCTCAAAGATGAAGACAGTTTTCCATTCAGTTTTCATGAACTGAAAGACAAGTTTGTCAGGTCCAAAGAGCAGGATTTTAGGTATCTTACAGAGACTAGATCTTTAAAAAAGAAGTCCACTCAAATCTCTGAGTCATCCATAAAGTATACTCATTATTATTTTCATTTGCATTACCCCATGCTCACTTCAGCAGCATATACACTAATTTGCGTTATCTTGATGACTCATGATCTTAGGCATCTTTTCATATTATTCCATACATGTGGTACACGTGTGTGTATTGCCTTATAGTACAATGTTGAGCAGAAGACATTAGAAGGGTCATTTTTGCCTTGTTCCTTATCTTTGCATGAAAATATTCAATATTACAATTATAATATGAACTGTAAGATCTTTGCTTTGATTGTTAAATGTTAAACAACTCTTGTATTCTTTGCATTAACCACAGCTATTCTAATGAATTAACCTTATCTACATTGCTGAATTCAGTTACAAATATGTTGTTATGGATTATTGTATCTAATTTCAAGAGCGATATTAGTCTAAATTTATTTTCTGTAATGTCCTCATCAGGTTTTAGGATCAATGTTATACTGGCTTTATGAAAGAAATTGGTAAGTATTCTCTTCATTTTACAAAAGGGTTTATATATGGTTGAGAAGGGTTAAATCAGGTTTTTAAACATAGAATTGTAACTTTTAACTTACCTCATTGTATTATGTTTAGAATGGTTCCTTTTTAGATTAATATAATATTCTTTAATTTATCACAATCTATTTATAATTAATATTATCTCTACATGTATAATACAAGAATCTTCCAACAGTGTAATTAAATGTATCCCTCTTTTTTATAATTTCTATCCCACCTCCATTCTGTGTGCCATATATTTCAATATATGCTATAACTCCATAAAAATAATTTTCATATCCCTTTTAAAATTTTACTTTTGTCCATTATGTCTATTCATTGCTGTGATTTATTATTTTAACATTTTCATTTAATTCCACCATAGTAGTCATCAATACGTCTCTTTCTACTAACGTCTTATCATGAATGTGCATGTACAATGAATTTTATATTATACTGGATGTTAAGGATAGTATGTTACAGCCAATTTTCTGTTACCTTCTTTGGAGAAGTATTGTTATGATCTAATGTGCAGTTAAGTCACTGATAGAGTCATTTCATCTTCTGGGGCTTCATTTTAGGTTTTATTATGAGAAGTCTATTATTTCTGTTTGCCCTTAGTCATGGCTGGTACTATAGAGATAATTGTAAGAGATACACCTCACAGAGCTATTAGTCTATTATGAGAAATACGTGTTAAACAAGTGCTCACACAAGGTATATAGTTATAATTGTGAGACAAAGCACTGTGAAATTATATGCAAGGAACACCAAATAAAAAGACCTTGTCATGTCTTCTGCCTATACTTCTATTGGAGTGTTGTTTTTTTTAATCACTTAGAGCTTATTTTTCATGTTAAATTTGTTTTTACACTTCTATGCAATTATTCATTTTTATAGGAAAAAATAAATATGACTGAAAATCAAAACACATAAATACTAGAAATTACTGAACTGCTTCAACCACTGTGCCCTTTAACAAGTATTGAGAGTGTTGAAAATAAAGTATAACATTGGCTATTCTTTATTCCACTGACTTCTACCAACTCACTTGAGCTAGTGATTATTTAATAATCGCTTTGTGATTATTAATGATTACATTGACAGCTGCCCCGATATTCTGTGTGGATTTAAATATCCTGTTTAAGAAGTCTGGGGGATTTATAAGGAGAATCATTAACTAGTTGAGTTGCAGAAAGGGGCACACAATATTTGCAGTCCCATAGTATCCTAGATTATCTAATCAACAGAAAACTAACACCTATACAGTAATCTAATCTTCATGATCTTCTCTGCTATGCTTTGTGATTATTAATGATTACATTGACAGCTGCCCCAATATTCTGTGTGTAGGATTTAAATATCCTGTTTAAGAAGTCTAGGGGATTTATAAGGAGAATCATTAACTAGTTGAGTTGCAGAAAGGGGCACGCAATATTTGCAGTCCCATAGCATCCTAGATTATCTAATCAACAGAAAACTAACACCTATACAGTAATCTAATCTTCATGATCTTCTCTGCTTGTTCATTCTCTAGGAAAGTTAAGTATCAAGAACTAAAGTATATATTACTGGGAGTCTTGCTGCTTTCAGTTCAGTTCAGTCGCTCAGTCATGTCCAACTCTTTGCGACCCCATGAATCGCAGCACGCCAGGCCTCCCTGTCCATCACCATCTCCCGGAGTTCACCCAGACTCACGTCCATCGAGTCAGTGATGCCATCCAGCTATCTCATCCTCTGTCGTCCCCTTCTCCTCCTGCCCCCAATCCCTCCCAGCATCAGAGTCTTTTCCAATGAGTCAACTCTTCGCATGAGGTGGCCAAAGTACTGGAGTTTCAGCTTTAGCGTGATATCAAAATATAGGTAAAACCTATTATTTTACAAATTTCTTAACACAAAAATTTAGTTCTATGTGTAATTTGCTGCCAGAAAAGAGACATAAAAATGAAGAATATGAGCTAAAATTCAATTAATATTGCTTGATAGAGGCATCAAACAATAACACAGCTATTAGGAATAATTAGAATCATAACAGCCTAGAGGGACTACACACGAAGTTTGGAGAACAGAGCCACCATTTTTCAGAAATGCCAACTCACACTGCACATTAAAGGAAGCCTAGGATGTCGAATTTGTGGGAGAAATAGCCTGGTCCAATATACCCTATTAATCCCATTAATCTACTGTGTCAAAATTTATTGTGACATTCAATAACCATTCCATGAAGATTTTTTGAAGCACAAAACAGGCCTATTTGGAAAAAAAATAAAACACACATCATACATTAGGTAACTGATGCTGGGAGGGATTGGGGGCAGGAGGAAAAGGGGACGACAAAGGATGAGATGGCTGGATGGCATCACCAACTCGATGGACATGAGTTTGAGAGAACTCTGGGAGATAGTGATGGATAGGGAGGCCTGGCATGCTGCGATTTATGGGGTTGGGAAGAGCCGGACACGACTGAGCAGCTGAACTGAACATCATTAACACTGCTCTGTCTAAGCTTTCTTTCTAAAATGTTGAGAAGCTGTGCCAACGTGACTGCTGACCAAAGACTCAAAACTCGAGGCAACCCTTCGCTTTACCACCTCATTTCATTCCCGTGATAGGTAGAATTCTAAAATGCCTCTCAAGACTTCCCATCCATGGTGGACACAACTGTATACTCCATGGGACTGAGTGGGACAGATTCTACTTCAACTTTATGATCTTATTATAAAGTTGAATTTGAAAAAAAGAGATTACTTAAGTGGGCCTGATGTAATCATACCAGTCTATTAAAGCAACAGTTTTTTTTTCCCAGTTGGTGGTAGAAAGAGTTGGAGATTTCCAGCATTAGGATTTGGTATGTTGTCACTGGACTAAAGAATGAGAGAACCAAATAGTTGGGGATGTGGACAGCTCCTAGAAGCTGAGAGCAGCCCCTGGCTGACTGCTAGCAAAAGTAGAAAACAAAAAGAAGAGAACCTCAGTCCTACAAATTCAAGGAACTAAATTATTCCAACTATGGATAAGACTCTAATGCTGGGAAAGATACAAGGCAAGAGGAGAAAGGGACAACAAAGGACAAGATGGTTGGATGGCATCACCAGCTCAATGGACATGAGTTTGAACAAGCTCTGGGAGAAGGACAGGGGAGCCTGATGTGGTGCAGTCCGTGGGGCTGCAAGGAGTTGGACACGACCGAGCGACTGAACAACCACAATGAATAACCTTGGAAGTAGATTTTTTTTTCTCAAGCCTTCAGAAGAAACTCAGCCCAGTTGACATCTTGATTTCAGACTTTGAGGCTCGAAACAGAGAAACAAGTCAAATGTTATCCAGACTTTTAACCTACAGAATTTTAAACTAATAAAAAGTTGTTTTAAGCCACTAAGTCTATAGTTCTTTATTACATAGCAAAGGAAGTGAAGTTGCTCAGTCGTGTCTGACTCTTTGTGACCCTGTGGACTGTAGTCCACCAGGCTCCTCCGTCCGTGGGATTCTCCAGGCAGGAATACTGGAGTGGGTTGCCATTTCCTTCTCCAGAAAGGAAATGAATAGGAGATCTGTTTGGGTCTGTGGGTCATCCTTGGAGAGGGGGATTAAGAGGTTATAAAGGGTCTATAACAAGAACAGTTTTACATCTTTACTTCTCTTCCCCATGAAGTTAAAATGTTAAGTCCCAAAGACCATAGACCAGAGAGAGAGAGAGGAGAAAAAATGGGTTATTTATATTGCCTGTGAACTAGAGAAGGGATGAATGGGGCGGGGAACCTGTTGAGGCTTGCATGTGGTCAGGCTTACTTCAAAAGTATAGAAAGTGAAATAGGCATTTGGGATGAAAGTTCAAGTCAGTACAACAGAATGTATTTCAGTAGCATGGACTTCCTTTAGCTCAGTTCCTACACTTTGGGATTCATAGATAAAAGCATCTGATAGACAAGCCGTGAATGCCCCATATTAAATAAGTTGCCTCAAGTATTAAGAAGTTGATCATTTTTTAATGCCTACTTATTACAAGGCATCCTAGAATCAATTACTGATTATTATTAATTACTAAAATATTACAGTTTTGACTGTGTGGATCACAATAAACTGAGGAAAATTCTGGCAGATATGGGACCACCTGACCTGCCTCTTGAGAAACCTATATACAGGTCAGGAAGCAACAGTTAGAACTGGACATGGAACAACAGACTGGTTCCAAATAGGAAAAGGAGTACGTCAAGGCTGTATATTGTCACCCTGCTTATTTAACTTATATGCAGAGTACATCATGAGAAATGCTGGGCTGGAAGAAGCACAAGCTGGAATCAAGATTGCTGGGAGAAATATCAATAATCTCAGATATGCAGATGACACCACCGTCATGGCAGAAAGTGAAGAACTAAAGAGCCTCTTAATGAAAGTGAAAGAAGAGAGTGGGAAAGTTGGCTTCAAGCTCAACATTCAGAAAACGAAGATCATGGCATCTGGTCCCATCACTTCATGGGAAATAGATGGAGAAACAATGGGAACAATCACTGACTTTATTTTGGGGGGCTCCAAAATCACTGCAGATGGTGACTGCAGCCATGAAATTAAAAGACACTTACTCCTTGGAAGGAAAGTTATGACAAACCTACATAGNGAAAGTGAAAGAGGAGAGTGAAAGAGTTGGCTTAAAGTTCAACATTCAGAGAACTAAGATCATGGCATCTGGTCCCATCACTTTATGGTACATAGATGGGGAAACAGTGGCTGACTTTATTTTGGGGGGTTCCAAAATCACTGCAGATGGTGACTGCAGCCATGAAATTAAAAGTCGCTTGCTCTTTGGAAGGAAAGTTATGACCAACCTAGACAGCATATTAAAAAGCAGAGACATTACTTTGTCAACAAAGGTCCATCTTGTCAAGGCTATGGTTTTTCCAGTGGTCATGTATGGACATGAGAGTTGGACTATAAAGAAAGCTGAGCACTGAAGAAGTGATGCTTTTGAACTGTGGTGTTGGAGAAGACTCTTGAGAGTCCCTTGGACTGCAAGGAGATCCAACCAGTCCATCCTAAAGGAGATCAGTCCTGGGTGTTCATTGGAGGGACTGATGTTGAAGCTGAAACTCCAATACTTTGGCCACCTAATGCAGAGAGCTGACTCATTTGAAAAGACCTGATGCTGAGAAAGATTGAGGGCAGGAGGAGAAGGGGAGAACAGAGGATGAGATGGTTGGATGGCATCACCGACAAAATGGACATGGGTTTTGGGTGGACTCTGGGAGTTAGTGATGGACAGGGAGGCCTGGCGTGCTGCGGTTCATGGGGTCGCAAAGAGTTGGACATGCCTGAGCGACTGAACTGAACTGAGTAGCACAGGGAGGAAGTGAACCAGCTATCACTAGGCATGATATTGAGGATGCTCCTTAAAAGGGTCTATAATGTAAAGGTGAGCAAATAAATGTTACATGAATGAATGAAATTAAAATGTTTGGTCTTAGTGTACTGAACACACCATTATTTGATATAAGCAGTGAAAAAATATGAGTAATCATAGAAATGTGCTTTCATTTATGAACTAAAAGAATTGATTCTCAATACCAATATTCTCTGAACACTGGTTTTAGAAAAATTACAATACCCAGTTGCCACTAATAAGTAGGAAATCTACTCCCAGGATATCTGAGGAGGTATGTATTGCTAGATTGCACATACTTATACCTTCTCCTTAAAAGAAAAGACTTCATGTTTTTTCATATTCAAATAGAAAACTCATTTGCAATGAACACATAAATTCATACCAAAGAGAAAGGAAAATATGTGTGCTAGCTGCATGGGTGAAAGTTGTGATGGAGCTTCAATTTAACTCTGAGCTTCCTGGCAGCCAAGATAAAAAGAGAGATACAGTCAGTTTCACAACTGTCTTAACAAAAAGGAGGAAGAATGCCAATCCCTCAAAGGAGACAAAGTACAAGCACTGAATTCTCAGCGAATTTTCTCACCTAGAATTACATCTAAGAGTCACCTGCCTTGTTCATTTCTTGTTCTCCTTGTTACAAAATAATCAGGAGCAGATTTCAAGAGCTCATTGCCTGTGGTGGTGATCGAAACCGAGGGTGCCAAGGGAAGGCAGCCCTAGTACAGCTTCTCATTTGATCTGAGGTTAGAAATGAGATTATCTATAAAGAAAGGAAACAGGTGTTTGCTAAACATCTACTGTGTTATATGCATGAAATTTCTTTCTCTCAACATATGTATTATTAATTCTGTTTAATAATGAAGTGAATGTTTCTGCGAGTCAGAAAAGGCATCCCAAGCTCATCCCAACTGTCTTCAGTTCCACACACATCCTCTCGTTCTCCTGCACTCCTATCAAGAAAAACCAACGGGCAATTCATCCCTTAGACACACTTCAGTCAATGCCACTTTTTACAGAAAATTCAAGTTAATTCTCCCCAGGGAGGGCCTAGAGCACTGGGGTTGCACATTACTGATTAAGGAGAAATGTCTTCATTTAAAAACCAAGTGATCAGTTAGTAGGTTTGAATCATATCTTGAATGTTCAGGAGCCTTCACTGAGTTCACCACAAAGGAAGTCTACAGTTTCTAGAGCTGTGAGTGTCTCTGTTTAAATGGGCTGGGAAAGGATTGGTATATTCTCCTTCCAGTGATTTGCAGGCTCAGGCGCTCCCAGGGGACAAGACGTTCATGCTATGACTAAAGCATGATAGAGTTTCGATTTAGCTCGGAGCTTCCTGGCAACCAAGACAAAAAAGACACACAGTCAGTTTCACAACTGTCTTTACAGAAAGGAGGAAACATGTCAGTCTGTCAAATGAGATCAAGAGAGGGCTAAAACGTGAGCAGGAATCGGGTGGTGGTTAAGGGAGCCCCGAGGAGACAGGCTTCCACACAGATGAGAAAGGGCAGGAGCCGCAGAAGATGTGACTGGGGTCTAAAGTGTGTCTGTGTCTGCCTGGGGAAGCAGGTGCTGCAAGAGACAAGTGGGCAGGTGTAATCCCTCCACAGGGAGGAGCTACATGAAATTATCGAGCTTTTTCTTCTCTGAAAGAACAGAGACCATGTACAGGGAAATCAGTGTGAGAAGGATGGCAAGTCTGGGACTCACTGAAGAACATATGCATCTATATATTAAAGAAAAGGGATGGCAGTGATGGAGAGAGAGGTGGCAGGGCCAGAATGCAGATTCCTAGGCGCCTTCCTATGCCTCCCATGACTGTTCTCATCACAGGACTTATCTGGATGTCCTGTGATTGATTGTCTGTGCCCCACTGGCCTGTAAGCCTTGCAAAAGCAGAGAGCAGGACTGACTGCCTTTATATTTGTTTGCCAGACCTATGGGCATCATTTTTTTGCAAAGTGATTTTGACTTTTTAGAACATGTTCAAAGGAAAAATTAAGTTTTCAAGGAGAAAAATGGTGATGAGTAAAGTATCAAGAAATGTAAATTATCTTCTCTCTTTGTAACTTCTGCATCTCAGTTCCTGTCTGGGGATTATACAAAATTTACATACCACGCTCTTGCTAGAATCCCTCCCACTGGGCTGTGCCCCAGTGCTGGTTTTCCCTGCAGTATTTCCCTGAGTCTCTGAGCGCTCTTTGGTGTCAGTTGCTGTGGCCACAGCTGGGGCTTCACAAAAGCTGCTTATACACTCCCTTCTCATATCCAGTTAATCAACGACAGAGCTGCCTCATGAGAGGTGACACTTTTTTTCCTTCAAGCTGTCTTGTGTGTGGTGGGACCATTATCACCAACTTAGTCGTCTTAATCAGTCACAGGATCTTTCTAACTGCCGTATAATGAGGGTCCTTTTCTCAAAGGACCACGCTCCAGCTGTGAAGGCAAGGGGCAGAGTTTCCCTAGTTCTCCCATAGGATGCTCTCTGCCAATGCTTTATAAACAGAGCGCCAGAGACGACAGCGTGACCATGCCTGGAAGGTACTTACGTCTGCGTATACCATGCCTAGGTGTATGTCTAGGCACGTCACACCCTAGACACATTTTTGGAATTTCATGTACCAAGAGCAACTGAGCTCACCTCTGCCAACCCAAGGGCCCTTGGCTCCAATCTAACAAAAGTGCAGAAGCCAAGTCAGAATCTAAGTCAGCCTTGCCTAGTGTCTGCCAGGAGGACTTTATCCATAAGTGAGCAGAAAACAAGATTTTGACTTCCCATCATTACTCAAGTTGGTCTTCGCTCTGCTGCTGTTTAGGATGACGTCAGTCCCTGTTCCCCAAGTGGTCAGGAAGCTCTCGCCCTCAGCAGCAGGAGGCATGTAATTAATTTGTAACTAAAGGTAAGTCAGTGACTACATAGAGAGAGACATTTTTACTGGAAGAAGGAACAGAGACAGCGGTGGGTCCCGAGAGGAGTACCTTTGTGTCATGGGCTGAGGAATCAACACTCTTCCTTTGGACTCGGCCTGCATGTGTGGGGGCCCCTTATGCCTCAGGAACCAGGAGCTGCTTGGGGTGTGCAAAGGCAGCCATAGCATATAGCCGCATACATTTGGGCCAGACCTCAGGCTGGTCTGGTTGAGCACTTTGGAAGTTTGGCAGTGAATTATAAAGAAAGTCTTCACCAGAGCCGAATGCCACAAACAGACCAGTCACCACAGGCTACATGATCTTGGTTGTTCCAACCTGGGGAGTTCAACCAGGCTGGCCTGGCCACAGAAGGACCAGCTCCAAGAAAACCCTGTATCCCAGGGCTAGAGGCCCAGAAAGTCTGCAGATGGCCCTGTATAAGTAAGTCCTGGCTGGTTGCAACCTCTGCAGCTGGAGGAGGGCTTTGCAGCTGGCTCTAAATCACCAGAGAGCATGTGCCACCTGCCAGACCTCATGTCAACCCGCCTGGCCAAGCACTGGAATTTGTTTTGGGTGGTTCAGTGGTTAAGAATCCACCTGCTAATGCAGGAGCACCAGGAGGCATGGGTTCGATCCCTGGGTAGAGAAGATCCCCTGGAGGAAGAAACGGCAACCTACTCTAATATTCTTGACTAAGAAATACCATGGACAGAGGGGTCTGAAGGCCCACATTCCATGGGGTTGCAAAGAGTCAGATACAACTGAGCACCCACACATTCTTAATGATGTAGTTATTAATAATATTTGTTTACTATAGACACTCTGGCAAATACCTATAACATAATAATATATATATGTGTGGGTATACCTCACCCATAAATCCTTCACCCATAATTAGCTACTATGGTTGACCCTTGAACAACATGGGTTTGAACTTGGCATGTCCAATTATAGGTGATTTTTTTTTTTTGATAAATACAGTTTCTGTGTTTTCACTTTGCAGATCTTTAACTAAGTGTAGCAAAAAGTTTGTGTCCAATTGGAGATTCTTTTCCTATTTCAATATCCTGCCTCCTTGGGTGAGTCATTTATCAATTCCTTTGTTCTGGAGGCAGAGATAACAGTACCCAGATTTCCGACTGTACAGAATGGGGAGGGAGGGCCCTGTGCCCTTAACCCCCATCTTGTTCAAGGGTCAACTGTATAAACAAATTGTATACCTCCTTCCAGATTTTCAAGGATTTATTTACACCTTTCTTTCTTTGTTCATGTTATACACATTAATAAAAGACCATCTTATGTACCTACCAACTAAGATTAGGTAGGTACCTTTGTTGTTGTTGACTCGCTAAGTCATGTCTGACTCCACACTGGCTCCTCTGTCCATGGGATTAGCCAGGCAGGAATAGTGGAATGGGTTGCCATTTCCTACTCCAAGGAGTCTTCTGACCCAGGGATTGAACTCACGTCTCCTGCATTGGCAGGCAAGTTCTTTACCAGTGAGCCATCTAGGTACCTTTGGAGTTTCCAAATGCATTTCCTGCTCTTTTCCCTCCAGAAGTAACAACCACCCAGAACTTTATGTTAATTGGTTTCTCTATTTCCCTTATAGTTTTGCCATATACATACATAGATGTACATAGTTTTTAAGTTTCTTATAAATGAATCCCCATTCTGATTTTGTGACTTCCTTTTTCTGTCTAATATTGAGTTTTTGCCATTCACCTCATTGAAATACATCACAATTAGTTTTTTTCTCTTGGATAGTATTACATCTTATAAATGTATTATAAATTTATTTTCATTTTATAAAGATGCTAAAATTTATTTTTCTTTTCTTTTATTGATGGGCACTTTGGTTGTTTCCTGCCCCTTGTTATTTCAAGAAATACCATGTGGAACTGCTATCCTCTCTTCTTGTTCATACACACAATGTTTTCTCCAGGGGGTACTCTCCAGAGGGAAACGACTACTTCATAGAGTTTGTATATCATCAGTTTCACTAAACTGAATGTCAAATTGTTTTCCAAAGTTGTTATTAGTGTCTGAGAGTTCCTATTGCTCCACATCCTCAACAATACTTGGTATTGTCAGATTTTTTAATTTTAACCATTTTGGTGGGTGAGATTAGGTATATCATTGTACTTTTAATTTATGTTTCCTAACTACTGTGATTAACCATATTTCTATGTGTTTATTGGAATCATTATTTCTATTCTGTAAAATGCCTATTCATGTTGATTGTTCATTTTTTACAGCATTTTTATGGATTCTTGACTTATTTATATATTCAGTTCTCTCTGTCTCTGTTATCTATGCATCTATCTATCTAAAACTAACAGAAGTTAGCTTTCAAATCTAACTTCTTTAAACAAGAATAATAACTTACACTGGAAATTGATCTAGTTCCAGGGCCTTAAGTAACAAATATTTTTATTCTCCTTATGCTAATTTTATAAAGGACAAAACTAGATTCCATATCAGAAAAATAATGATTTATCAAGTGGGGAAAAAACCCTCCTCTACTGTCATTATTCACTTTACTACTTGGGAGAGTAAAACAATGAATTTTTGTTTCTGAATAAGTTTTTCTCAACATTAAATTTCAGCAAGAAAAAAAAGTTGAGTGGACTTTCCTCTCAGTCCACTGGTTAAGATTCTCCACTGAAGGGGCTTCAGTTTTGATCCCTAGGTGAAGGAACTAAGATCAGACATACTACCACAGTCAAAAGATAAATAAAAATAAATTTGTTTTAAAAGTATAGCTCATTCACTTTGGTGTACAATAGTAGCTAACACAGCTTTGTAAAGCAACTATATTCCAATAAAAATTTTAAAACTATATGTCCACATACAAAAGAAAGTTGAAAACAGTAGCCCTCCATAGTCACTTCTTTTAAAAAATGTATCTCAGAGTCATGCTCTCTTGGGCCCATTCTCCCCTAGTTTGGCTTACGGTACCTGAGAAAAAAGTAAGATGTGCCTGCAGCTGGATGGATACAGTGTAGTCCTGAAATTCACCCAGCCATCTTCTAACTAAGCACTTTCCAGCCGCAGGGCAGAAGGGGCTTTCCCTCGATGGTCAATACCTTCTCAACAGAGCACCTACATTCCATCCACTGGATGTGCCAGACCCTTGGACAGAGTGCAAGAAAGGACACTGCATTCTAAAACCACCCTCAGGGCTTACAATTCTGTTAGAAAGACAAATAACTGATAGAACACATTTGCAAAGAATAAGACAAAACACTGCAAGAAAGCAATGGAAAGCTGTCGCAATTTTAAGTGTTGGACTAAAACTGAAGATGACAAAGGATCAAAGGAAGAAATGTGTGCTTATGGCTCCGTCTCAAGTCAAGTCGTTGGTTCGGCATTTCCCTTACCTGCAACCCCTGTTCCCTCCCAAGACCAGTAGATCAGATTCAGGGTGGCCTGGGTCAGGTTCTCCCATGGTGTGATCTTCCGTCCACCTCCCGTTCACTGGGGGCTCCTCAGTCTCTGAGATGGAAGCACAGAGTTGCCCCCCACCTTGGAAATTTTCACTTTCATTCAGGCCTCGGCTCAGCACTTTCAAGATAAGATTTAGGGGAACTGGAAGTGCCACTCAGCAAAAAGATATTGGGCCCTTTGCTGGGCCACATCAGTGTCTTGCTATTTCCCTAAACACATGCTGAACCTGGTATACTTCTAGGGTACTGTCCATCCCCTGAAGTTATAACTTACTAAGAGCCTCTTGAAAGTGCCTTGACAATGAATCATGAGGTGGTAGTTGAATTCCAGATCCAAGTGGCCTGATAACCACACCTTCTTGATGATAATCTGCTTCAGTGATTTTCAACTAGGAGAGCTGTCTCTTTCCAAGACATCTAGTAATGTCTGGAGATATGTACGGTTGTCTCACTAATGGTGGTAGGGGAGTGCTACCACCATCTACTGGATAGAGGCTGAGGATGCTACTAACATCCTAGAATGCAGGGGTCCCCAAACCCCAGGCCATGGACCAGTACTGCTCATCATACTGGACAGCATACCAGTCCCCAACCCCCAGGCTTAACCAATAAGTTAAGAACCCAGTCACACAGCAGGAGGTGAGCGAGTGAGTGAAGCTTCATCTGTGTTTATGGCTACTCCCCACTGCTCACATTACCGCATTATCACAATGTAATAATAATAGAAATAAAGGGGACAATAAATGTAACGCACTTGAGCCATCCCAAAGCCATCCCCAACTCAGCCCATGGAAAAACTGTCTCCCATGTAACCAGTCCCTGGTGCCAAAAAGGTTGAGGACCATTGCTACAATGCAGAGGATAACCCCCATCACAACAATCAACCAGCCCAAAAATGTGTAGTGTCCAGCTTGAAAAACTGATCTACTCCTGACTACTCTTTCTCCAGGCTGGAGAAACTACAGGTGGTTGATGCCCAGACATGACTCTCAGCTCATGTCTTAATAGATATGAACTTCTTTGGTTATTCTTAAGCCAGTTCCTACAATCACACCTTGACCCAGGATGCTGGAGAGGGAACCGGAGGTCCCATGGCTGAGTCAGTGACTCTCCTCCCTCGGAGGACTCAGTTTGTGATTTGAATTCTCACCAACGTGATATTCATGAAAAGTATCCTGGCTGCAGTCCAGTCCTTGGGGTGACAGACTTGTAAATGGCATAGATAATGACAACGGCTCCTCTGCATTTCATTTGTGATTATGATTGTTTTCGTTATTTCTATTGTTTAAATGTTAAGTCATGTCCAACTGTTTTGCAACCCCATGGACTATAACCCACCAGGTTCCTCTGTCCACGGGATTTTCCAGGCAAGGATACTGGAGTGGGTTGCCATTTTCTGCTCCGGGTGATCTTCCTGACCCAGGGATTGAACCCTCATCTCTTGTTTGGCAGGTGGATTCTTTACCACTGATCCACCAGAGAAGCCTGATATTTTCATTAAATAGTACTAAACAATATCATCTGCTTGTACTCAATCATTCATTCAGTTGACAAATGTTTGCTGTATGCCCACTGGGACCAAGCACCATGCTGTATAAGATGAATGGCAATTTCCCAAGTCCACTGACTTACACCACAGCCCCTACAGCAGGACTTCTTGATGAGGTGAGATGGAGGGCTGGGGGCTTATTAAATTGCAGATGCTTGAGTCTCCCTTCAGAGATTCTGATTTTACAAGTCAGGATGATGCTCAGGAATCTGTATTTTTACCTAACACTTGTGGTGACTTCTGACACAGGCTAGCCATGGGACCATGGTTTAAGAAACATTGGTTGATGTCACATGAAATCTACCCAACCTAATCCCAAGTCTGAGATTATGTAGACCTGCACTCTAATGTGGTAATGTCCTAGATGCTGAAAAAAACCCGTAATTATCCAATCAATTAATCATTTAACCATTAATTGTCTCATTTCCCATTTTTTAAACAGAAGGAGAATAAGACCGAAACACAGATGAGGAGAGGGTAGAATGACCCCACACAAATAGAAGCGAGACACTTTCAAAGGAACAGAACTATAGAAATTTTACTTCTAAAAGCAAATTTTTATGACATACAATAGAATAAGCATTAGCCAAGTACCTTGCTATCAACAGTAGTTAGGAGAAAAATCTCTGATTATATAAAATATCTCCTTATTCTCTGAACCAACCTGCAATAGTTCTCAGCTTGATTAGAGACCACTAATCCTCTCTGGTTACCGAGATAAATGGCTTCTCTGATTACTCTCAAATTTTTTTTCAAATCTTTTTTTAGACCTGTATTATTAACACTCAGATATGTGACTTTTTGCAACAAACCCTTTGTTTTAGTAGCACATTAACCATCATTAGAAGTTCAAGTTAGACCTGTTTCAAACTGAACATTTCTAGGTCATTAGAAACACCTTAACACTTGTCTATGTCTAGTATCAAGGAAGTTATCTCACTATACATGTATAGGGGTAAAACACAGAGAATCATTCCCACCCCAGTTGCTCTATGGTAAATTACTGTGATCAATTTAATTGTAGAACAAACCCATACAAAGAAACCGATGATAACAATTATGGAACAGATTAAAATCAAAGGATCACATGGTGGACCTAGAGATAATCACTAAGTAAAGTAAGCCAAAGGAAGACAGATATCATATGATACCGGTTATATGTGGAATCTAAAAAAGTGATATAAATGTATACTCAATATCTTATCATAACCTATAGTGGAAGATGATGTAAAAAAAAGAATACACACACACACACATACACAACCGAATCATTTTGCTGTACACCTGAAACTAAGACATTATAAATCAACTGTATTTCAATAACAATTTATTTTAAAAAATCAATATATCACCAATATTGTTAATGAGAAGAGGTCAGAATTAAAGGTCAGAGTATCTCAGAAAGCATACCAGAGTCCCTTAATTTATCTAGAATGCATCTATTTCAGCTCCTCTAGATTTCCCTTTCATTCTATCCTTTTTAATTAAAAGCGTCTTTACCTTCAAATGCCTGTATGTTCCTGTTTTGTCCACACTGTTTACTTTTTGCTACAAGTAACACCATTTCAGCCCAAGTCCACAAAGGTCTGGAGACCCAGTGGGCTCACAAAAAAGAACAGATCAAGCACTTCCAAGACTCTGTCAAAATCCACTCATACATGGATGTGTCCAAACAGGAGGGAAATTATCCTTCCAAGATAAACAGAGAAAAACTCACCATATTTTGTGAGATTTGTAGCCTTAGTCCATGCCAAGTACCCCAGATCCCACACGCCAAGAAGCTCCATTCCCACCACCTCCAAACAAACCAAAAAAAAAAAAAAAAAAAAAAGCCTTCCCCCGGTGGTTGGGGACTTTGAGCCAATATATCAATCTGAATGCAAATTTCACCCCACACCCAGCTTTGTCCAGAGATCCATTTTTAAGCAGACTATGCTCCCTGCAGACCAACATGCAAATGGTGGGAACTCAAGTGTAAGAACCACAAAAGTAGCAAAAAGATGTTGACCGTACCTATTTTGCCAGCCTCCCCTCGTAGGTTGAAATCCCAGTTTCTTGGCAACTTCAGGGACATTTTGCTTCTGGTCTGGTGAGTCGCTGCTGAAGCGGGGAGTCTGCTACAATTCGCGCCCTTCTTGGCTTTTTGGTCTTCTTGCCTCTCGAGCTTGTGTGTGTGTGTGTGTGTGTGTGTGTGTGTGTGTGTGTGTGTGTTTTCCCCTTTACGATTGCTTCACAAGCAATCTTGGGTTTGAGGTTGATCTGCCCAAGTATCTTCTCCTTTCTCAGATGAAAGGTCCATCCATCTGTCATGGGGGGTGGCACCCAAGCCCTCCCAGGGTCCCTCGGGGGGCCGGTGCCTTGTGAAGTGTACACCCTACTTCTCTTGCTTTCAGTATTACCAGAAATATCCCAGTTGACACTTCGCTCTGCGTCATGGGAAGCAAAGCTCCTGTTCAAAAGAATCTCAGGCCTCACTGAGGAGAGGTTGTGATAAACAACGGCTGCCTCTTGGCTTTTTTTTTTTTAACTGTCTGCTTCCTTGCATTTGAGGAAGTGGGTGGCTGTTCAGTGTAGATGATACATTGAGCTCTGAAGCTCTTTCTTCAGAGAATAGGTTTTAGAAATGCTTGTATAAGTAGAGTAAGTGCTGTTGGGCTATAAACCTTATAGGTTTGATTAAAATTCAAAGACTCTGGCCATATACTTCTAAGCCTCCTTTCTCACTGAACAGACTACACTTCCAGAAATGATCAGTAAGACAATCAGCACTCCCCCAAAGGCACCCTCTTTGAGTTCTTCCTGCTATAAAGCCCACATAGTAAATTCTCCACCTGCTCTGGGTAAAGGTTCCAATTGATCTCAACCTGATGTCAGGAGGATTCTGATGTATTTAAGTCAACGTTAGCTAAGTAGACCCACTTAGGTGTTACAACGGTTCTTTGACCTTGTGTATAGGCTGTGGGTTTGGGAATCAGACTGATAAGGGTTCAAAACTCAGTTTTTCCACTTTTTAGAGCTATAGCTTTTAATAAGCAACTGAATCTCTCTGGGCCTCAGTATTCCCAGCAGTAAAATGGGTTGATAATAACCATGACTGCACAGAGCTGTGAAGGCACCTAGTACACACAGTGGGTGCACCACAAACGTATTTCAATCCTTATTCCATTTAGTTCGGTTCCATGACAAGCTTTCATATGATCAACCGGGCTGGACTAACTTAATGATTAAGTACTTGGGCCCAGAGCCAGACTGCTTGTGTTCGAATCCTGGCCCAACCCCTTTCTAGCTGTATGAGTTTGGACAAGTTTCTTGACTACTCTGTACTTCAATAGTCTTATCTGTAAATGAGGTAAACAATAGGACCTGCTTCACAGGGCTGTCATGAGGCTTAATAAAGATAGTAGGTAATAAGACTAATGAGCCCATAAGGTAATGGGGCTAATAAAGCAATAGGTAAGAAGGGTCACAAGAGTTGCTACTGGCCAGCATACTAGCTGCAAACCTTTGGTTCATTCCTTCTTCCACTCTCCTAGAAGACTCTGCCGTACTTTCTTCTTTGCCTCCCACATGCTCACCCTGTTGGTTACCTGGCTTCCTGTTTCACTGAGAAAGTTAATGCAATGGAGGAGAATGTCTGTAAGCTTCCACCACTGTAGGTCCCGCCTCCATGCAGGAAAGCTCACACACTTGATCTTCTCCTGGCTACAAAGGATGAATCGTGTCGCCACTCTTCCATCTTTACTGCATCATCAAGTTCTTCTCTCTTGGATCGTTTCTACCAGCATTCACACTTATTCTTTTTCATCCTGTAGTTTTTAAAAAATCTCTCTTGATGCTCTTCCCCCTTTGGTTATGGCTCTATTTCTCTCCTTCATTTCTATGCAAAGTTTACGTAAGAATTGTATGTATTTGCAAATATCTGTCTTATTATTCTCTTCTGAATCTCTTTCATTGATCTTTGATCCCATGACTTCCCCAAATATATTCTTATCAAGGACATTGATGACATCACTGTCACTGAACCCACTGGTCAGTTCTGCCTGTCATCTCACTTTGGACACATTCGATTAATTTCTCCAGCTCCAGGCCCACTCTCCACTTGGCCCCCAGGACTACTTGCTGGCATGGTTGTTTCCCATCTCTATATCCTTGCTGACTCCATCTCATCTCTCTGAATTCTAAACATTGGGAGAAACCAGGACGCACTCAGTGAACTTTTTTTCCACCTATACCCACACCTCAGTGAGCTCATTTCAAGGCTTGCATCCTATGCATCTGCTGACTCCTCCAGTGTAGATTTCCAGCCCAAATCGCTCCCTGAAGCCCCCAGTCACACACATCTCTGCTCATATAAGGAGTAACCATCTCAAACAAAACTGTTCCAAAATGTATGTTTGGGGAACCAGGCTGAAGGAGCAAGGGTGACCTGAGGTATGTCCTTCTTGTGAGTGAAAAGTCTCTAAGAGGGAAGAACCACAGGAGCACATTTAAAGCTTCTGTTCTTATCCTTTCTGCTCACATTCCAGTGGCCAACACACGTCACATGACCAAGTCCAAAGTCAGTGAGACAGGAAATACTCACAGCCCTGAGCGGGAGGGGCAAAAAGGGAGGAGAGACTAAAAGAAACTGATCAACACTCCAATCCATGCCACCAACCCGGCTCATTCAGCCACCTTCCAACCACCCCAGGGGTGCTGGATTCCTCTGAACGTGACTCAGCCAACTGCACATTTCACAGCCCCCACTCTGCATGACTGCCTGCCCAACCCAAACACTATTCTTTTTCTGTCCTCACTTGCAGGGGGCGTGGGGAGGGGGCACAGGTAGATAGCCATCCTGAGCTCAGCCCAGCAGCATCTCGACAGAGAACTTGATTTCACCCAAAGTTTCAGTCCTGAGGCCTTAAACTCAAGGACCCTGAAAATATCTTAAAGGTAGCATGTAGAAACATGCAGAGAACTTCCCTTACTCTTCAGGGTACGTTCCTATAAGTCTTGGAAAAACTCGTGACAGATGGGGAAGTTGCTTGTGAATACTTAGAAAGGCAGCCAGCAGAAAAGCACCCCAGAAAGGCCCAGCACAACTGCCTGGCCTCCAGGAGCCTGCTCTGGGGCCTTCCGCTGCCAGGATAGAGGGCTGCACCACTGCAGAGCTGCTCCCCGATTCCTGGGCCCAGAAAATGAAGAACTAGATGTCTTGTCTGGTTCCAAAGATTGAATCAGCATCTGCAACAGCAAAAGGAAAAGCAAACATTCGTTCATGTATTTGCTTATTGAACGCTAACCAGCTATTGAGAACTTAATTTACATATGCATAAATATACAGTATTTGTCTTTCTCTTTCTGACTTATTTCACTCTAAATAATAGGCTCCAGTTTCACCCATCTCATTAGAACTGGTTCAAATGCATTCCTTTTTATACCTGAGTAATATTCCATTATGTATATGTATCCATTCATCTGCTGATAGACATCTAGGTTGTGGTTCATTTTTAAAGTCTTTATTGAATTTGCTACAATATTGCTTCTGTTTTATGTTGGTTTTTTGGGTATGCTGCTGCTGCTGCTGCTGGCCAGGGATCAAACCCGCACTCCTGCACTGGAAGGTAAAGTCTTAACCACTGGACCATCAAGGAAGTCCCAGGACTTAATTTTTTACTGGATATTGGAGGAATGTTCATGTTCAGAATGTTAAACAAGCCGTTCTTATTTCACATTCAACTTACAGTCTGTTGAGAGAGAGCAATTAGGGAAACAATTAAATATGACATGAGAAGGGGTATGTTGAATTGAAAGTTTGGGAAGCATGAGACTTTTCCTTGGAGGGGCCTAAGTGAGCCTTAGGGAGTTAGGGAAGGCTTCCTAGAGGAAGTGTCTTTCAAGGCTTCGTGAATGAGTTAGGGGAGCAAAAGGGTTTAAATGTTTTCTAGATGAAACAAACAGCATGCAAGAGGCACAGAAGCAAGAAAGAGCTCATCAGGTTGCTCCTAAAAAGGATAAAAGAGGAGGGATGGAGGAGAGGTGAAGCTGGGGAGAGAGACCAGGGCTGGATCAGGGCTGGATCCCCGGAAAGAGGTCTGACTTTACACTGGAGGAAATAGAAGCCACTGGGGAGCTTTTTACTGGGATAAGGATGAGGAGGCTGGGACAGACACCCAAGGGAGAGTGAGAGTGAAAGACAGCAGGAGGGAAAACAAGGTAAGAGCCAGCCAGGTGGTAAGATTGATGGCACCCGACGAGTTCCTATGGGAGAAAAAAGATGCCCATGGTCCTGGCCCCTGGCCTTGCAGAGATGGAGGCTCCAGTCACAGAGATGGGGGGTGGACAGAAAGAGTGAGAGTTGCTAATGAGGAAGGAGAGATACCCCAGGGAGAAGACGGTGGGCTCTGTCAGTCGGGGCAGGTTGGAGCTACTAGGTGCTAAGAGCAGATGTTCTGCTGGTGTGAGAGTCCAGAGCTCACATTCATTCGTTCCCCACTTCACTCCATGAACATTTATTCAGGACTGTGCTGGATGAATGCTGAGTAAACAGGATGATTAACAACCTGCCTAATCCTCAGATGACTCAGGAGAGAGAAGTGTAAACATCACGGCAATGTCATTGGAGGCATAAAGATAGTGCACACACAGGGTAGGGTGAGAGCAGGAAATGTGAGCTCTGCTTGGGTGGCCAGGGTGGTTTCCCAGGAGAGGTGACCCAGGAGAGGTGACCCAGGAGAGACCAGGCAGACAAGGAGCAGGGTTGGCGCGCAGGAGGAAGACGTTCTGGCTGATGAAAGAGCAGAGAGCTGCTACAACAGGAAACCCATTTAGGGAAGTACCCGGAGCGGTACATGGCTGCGGGGTAAGGCTGGAGGAAGGAAAAAAAGGGCCAAAGGGGGCAGGGCCTCAGGCACTGGCTGAGGGGCTGGACTCTACCCTGAGGTGAGAGTCAACAGTGGAGTTTTTAAACATTTCTTTTATTGTTATTTTTACCATTAGAGATGTCTATGCACGTTTTTAAAAATTTATTTATTTTAATTGGAGGATAGCTACTTTACAATATTGTGGTGGGGTTTGCCATACATCGACATGGATCAGCCATGGGTGTTCCCAAACCCCCCCATCCTGAGCCA
>SJYX01011540.1:299096-323203 GCA_006410675.1 Oreotragus oreotragus
AAAAGTCTGTTCTTTACATCTGTGTCTCTTTTGCTGCCTTGCATATAGGATCATCATTGCTGTCTTTCTAAATTCCATATATTTAAATAAGTTTAAAGACAATAAAAGTCACTGTTACTGTTTAAGATATAATGAAAATGTTTATCATTCTCTGTCTTCTCTGTGGATGTAATGTATGTGTATATGTATTTTTATCTTTATTAGGGAATAATTGACAAATACAATTACTTATATTTGTACACTGAAAGTGTACAATGTGAGGATTTGATATCCATATACAATCTACATGTGTGATTACTAAGATTAAGATTATGCACACACCCATCATCTCACATAGTTAACGTCCTTATTCTGTGTGTGTGTGTGTGTGTGTGGTCAGAATGCCTAAGATCTACTCTTAGCAACTTTCAAATATATAACATTAGTCACCATGCTGTACAGTACATCCTGTGTATGTGTCTGTGTGCTAAGTTGCTCTAGTCGTGTCTGACTCTTTGCGACCCCATAGACTGTAGCCAAACAGGCTCCACTGTCCATGGGATTCTCCCAGGCAAGAATACTGGGGTGGGTTGCCGTGCCCTTCTCCAGGGGATCTTCCTGACCCAGGGATCAAATCTGCATCTCTCGCGTCTCCTGCATTGGCAGGCGGGTTCTTAACCACTGGCACTACCTGGGAAGTGTCTGTATATATATTTATGTATAGTTTTAATTTTAAAAACATTAGAATGCATGTTGTTTGATAAATGCTAACATCCCTTGACAAAAAAACATGAGTAGTTATCTTGACGTGTTTTCACACTGTCCTCCAGAAGGTTCTACCAGTTCATGTCCACATCAGTGCTATAGGAGGGCTCCAGTTTCATCAGGCCCTTGCTAACAGCTGGCATGCTTTCTTTTTAATCATTGCCAATTAAACAAACAATGTTTTATTAACACTGAAGCTGAAGTTACTTTTTAATATGCATATTGGTCATTTGTAGGGTTCAGCTATGCCTAGGTATCTATGGGTCTGAACAATCTGGAGATGGCTCAGGAGGGAGATTATCTTATACCTTCACTTGTGACTCTTCCCGCTGGCCCTTGGATCTCCAGAAATTCCAGTTAGCTACCTGCTGGCTCTTTATTTGTTGCCACTATGTCTTTCATTTTGTCACTTCTGTTAGGGTCCTCTACATTGTGAGACAGTTTCTCACATTTGTTCTTCATTTCACTGATTTGGTTGTTTAACAGCTTTATTGAGATATGATTTCTATACCACACAATTCACCCATCTAAAGTGTAAAATTCAGTGAGCCGTGATTTTTTTTTTTTTACTATATTCATAGAGTTGAGCAAACATCACCACAATTTTAGAGCAGACCCTCCCTATTCCCCCAACCAGCCCCAGGCAACCACTAGACTACTTTCTGAATCTATATATGTGCCTATTCTGGACATTTCATATAAATGGAGTAATATGATATGTGGCTTTTTTAAATAATACTTTCATTTGTTTTGAAGGTTCATCAATGTTGTGGCATATATCAGAATTTTCTTTTTATGACCAAAGAATATTCCATTATATGGACACATTTTGTTTATCTGTTCATCAGGTGATGGAAATTTGAATTATTTTTACTCTGCAGATATTACAATAATATTTCTGTGAACATTTATGTGCAAATTTTCATGTATATATGCTTTTGTTTCTCTTGGGTATATACAGAGCAGTGGGATTTCTGGATCATATGGTGACTCACATTTAAACTTCTGAGGAACTGCCAGAATGTTTTCCAAAGTGGCTGCCTCATTTTATGTCCCCACTAGCCATGTCAGAAGGTTCCATTTTTCCCATGTTCTCCCTAACACTTGTTATCATCTATCTGAGCCATTCTAGTAGGTACAGAATGGTATCTCATTGTAGTTTTGATTTGCATTTTCCTGAAGGCAGTAATGTTTCCATCTGTTTATTGGCTGTTTGTTTTTTAAAGCTTAAATTCTGCTTCTTGAAACATCCGAAGAGGTAGCTACAAAGAGTGTACATTTCTACAAAACCACATTCAGTTAAAATGTGACTTCCAGTTTTGACTGCTTCCAATTTCTACTACTTTGTTTTGGTTCCTTTAAGCCCTTCTTTAAGGAGAAGCTGACGCATGTCATGCTGAATTTCATTCCAAATTTCTGGCAGTCTTTTTCTTATGTACCTCTGAAGTACCACTTTCCCCTACCTGCTGCCTGATGAATGTTTAAGTGATGTTGGGTCTGAAACCAGAGTCCCATCTTACCAGCAGTGATCAGGTCTGCTAGAGAGAATCCTTTGCCCCCTGCTTTCTCCCTCTCTTTCCCCATCACATGCTCCAGGTCATGTTTGTCATCCTCATCCTCATCATCGCTGCTATTGTAGCTGGTATTTTCTGCAGGGATTTGTAGCAGTGCCTGGAGAGAAGAAGGGAGGATGCCACCTCACTGATGAGCATCAGAGAGATGTACGACAGAGAAGGTAGTTCAGCTTTCCAGATTCTCCACAGTGTGTGTCTCTGAGAGAGGAACAGACTCCAAGAGAAACTCCTGAGTGTCCCCCTTTGTCAGGAAGTCTCTGCCTATGAGACAAAGTCAGAGAGGCTTCTCTGAGCCCAAATTCTCGGCTTCTTGTGAAACAGGGCAATACCTTTGGACTTCCCTGGTGGCTCAGATGATAAAAAATCTGCATGCAATGCAGGATATCTGGGTTCAATCCCTGGATCAGGAAGATCCCCTAGAGGAGGAAACGGCAACCCACTCCAGTATCCTTGCCTGGATAATTCCCTGTACAGAGGAGCCTGGCAGGCTACAGTCTATGGGATCACAAAGAGTCAGACACAACTGAGTGACTAATGCATGCACACACACACACACACACACACACACACACACACACACACACTGGTGATCAATAAGATTCTCCTTAGGAGAAACAGAGAGAAACTTTGTTGCTAGTGCTGGCCCAGTGGTTTTCCTTAATAGCATTGCTTGTATATTTTGGGAGGTGGGATATAAACAAAGATAAATCTTGAGCATCTTGGCATTGGAAGTGAAACAAAAGAGGCTTTCCATTTCACTAATTAACAACAAAATCTTGGAGTCTAACAGGAGGTCAAGGACTGGCTGCATCCCACCAGTTTCCCACAGTCCTTGAAGAGAGGCTTGGTAAAAATAAAATAAATAGTAATAAGGCCTTGTCCATGGTGGCAGATCTCTGAATCTAATGTCTTTATTTCTCAGTAGTGAGTGTGGGGTGGGGCTGGGGCGGGGAAAGGGAGCAATGGGAGGCACCTGCCCTAAGCAGACATTGTCTGTGGAGAATTTTAAAAGTATAACAAAATTAAAAGCCATCCGCTTTTTTTTTTGTTATCATCACACATGGTAATTCTAAATAATATCTGTGCTAAAACACTCCTCCCCTTAGTTGGACTGCTTCCAACCTCCACTTTGGTAAGCCCCCACAACCCCTGCTGATTTTGATCCCACCTCATCCACTGAGAATTCTCTCCTTTCTGTGGACCCCACCCAGGGCTCATGAACTTTGATTGCCCACCTGCAACTTGATTAACACCATCCCCAGTCCTTTCTGATCCTTCCCACTCCAGCTGCCTGAGGATTTGAACCTCTATTCCAGCACCTACCCCCCCTTTCCCAGTCATCGTGTGTAACAACCCACCTCATCTCATCAGCTTTTCAGTGAGCATGGAATTTGAATCAGATGGTTCAGCTTAGAAGACCATTCAGCAGAAGCTCAGCAGGGGCTGCCCTGGTCACATAGGTCAGGAGTGCTGAGACTCTTCTGCTCCAGAGAGGCGCGGCCAGGTGCCATTTGTCGTCACACTTGTGCTGTTGTTTTCCTTAGGCTAGATTAAAGAAGAAGAGTATAATACTTTGCACTCCTGTCTCATTCTCAGTTCAGTTCAGTCACTCAGTCGTGTCCAGCTCTTTGCGACCCCATGGACTACAGCACACCGGGCCTCCCCGTCCATCACCAGCTCCCGGAGTTTACTCAAACTCATTCTAGAATGTCTCATTGTAAAGTGGGGAGAAAAAGGTAGTCTGGGAAGGTCAAGACATTTGGGAGAAAACATTTCTTGGTGGACTTGAGTGAGCTAGTCTCACATGCTTATATTCCTTACCTGGCTCTTATTGGCGCTGGGATATGTGCCCCATATTGGGGGTGCACTCGACCAGCAACTGTCCTTTAAGTTACTACTCAAGTGAAGCGAAAGTAGCTCAGCTGTATCCGACTCTTTGCAACACCATGGGCTGTAGCCCACCAGGCTCTCTGTCCATGGAATTCTCCAGGCAAGAATACTTGAGTGGGTTGCCATTCCCTTCTCCAGGGGATCTTCCCAACCCAGAGATGAAACCCAGGTCTCCTGAACTGTCTGAGCCACCAGTGAAGCCCTTGCAGGGTTAAGGGCTGCACCTTCAGGGATATCTGATTCTGCAGAAGGTGTGTTCTGGAGTGTGGCATTTAGNTCTGTCCATGGAATTCTCCAGGCAAGAATACTTGAGTGGGTTGCCATTCCCTTCTCCAGGGGATCTTCCCAACCCAGAGATGAAACCCAGGTCTCCTGAACTGTCTGAGCCACCAGTGAAGCCCTTGCAGGGTTAAGGGCTGCACCTTCAGGGATATCTGATTCTGCAGAAGGTGTGTTCTGGAGTGTGGCATTTAGAGACACCAAGAGAAATATCGTGTTTCATATGGATTGTAATAGTCTGTACCTTTAAGACAGTGAAATTTAAAAAGCACAAGTTCAATGTCTTATTCCTTTTCCCTTGGCTATGTGAGTAAAATAGATTTTTTAAAAACTCCAGCCTGGCAGAGAAAGAGACTCTGCCCACTGAATACACTGTTTGGGTCAAGGGATGCAGACAAGCATCTCTGCTGGGATCCTTGTTCCTCCAGGCCTGAACTGTGAGGTCAACCTGCCCTACTTGATACTGATCTCATCTCTTCCAAGGCTCTAGTGTTGATTTTGATAGTTGCTCATAGTTTGATAGTCAATCAACCTTCATTGATTCCAACTATCCCATAAACATATATATATATGGATATAGAGATAGAAATAAAGACCTGAGAAAGTAAGGAATGAGCCAAATGCGTATCTGTGGAAGAACATTCCAGAAGAAAGGAGAGTGAATGCAAGGGCCCCACTCAAGTGCAACTGTGAGACATCCTTGTACATGGCATGGAGGGAAGAAAGGGAGATCGTTGGGGATGGGTCGATGAGGTAACAGGGGGCTGACTGCACAGGGCCTTCTAGAACCTGGCTAGGACTCTGGCTTATGCTTGGAGTGAGGTTTTGAGCAGAAGAGTAACTTGACTTGTAGTTTTAAAAGACCACTATGAAAAGATGCTCAACATTGCTAATCATTAGGGAAATACAAGTCAAAACCACAATGAGCTATCACCTTGCACCTGTGAGAATGGCTACCATCCAAAGAACATAAGTAACAAATGCTGGTGATGATGTGGAGAAAAGGGACTCTCATGCACTGTTGGTGGGAATGTAAATTGGTGCAGCCAGTGTGGAGAACAGTATGGACATTTCTCAAAAACATTTAAAGTAGAACTATCATGAGTAAGTCACTCAGTCGTGTTCAACTCTTTGTGACCCCATAGACTGTAGCCTACCAGGCTCTTCCATCCATGGGATTTTCCAAGCAAGAATACTGGAATGGATTGCCATTTCCTTCTCCAGGAGATCTTCCTGACCCAGGGATTGAACCCAAGTCCCCCACATTGTAGGCAGACACTTTACCATCTGAGCCACCAGGGAAGTCCAAGAACCATCATAAGACCTATTAATTCCACTCCTGGCTATATATCCAAAAAAAAAAAAAAATGCTAATTCAAATGTTTATAGCAGCACTGTTTACAACAGCCAAGATACAGAAGCAAACTAAATGCTGATCGACAGATTAATGGATAAAGAAGATATGAGCAATATATATGTAATGGAATGCTATTCAGCCATAAAAAGAATCAAATTTTGCCATTTGCAGCAACATGGACGGGCTTGGCATTACACTAAGCAAAATAAGCCAGACAGAGAAAGAAAATACTGTATGACATCACTTAAATGCATAATCTAAAAAACGTACAACAAACTAGTAAATATTTTTTAAAAAGAAGTGAATTCACTGATAGAGAAAATAAACTAGTAGTTACCAGTGGGGAGAGGGAGGAGGAGGGGCAATATAGGGGTAGGGGGTTAAGAGGGACAAACTACTTGGTATGAAATAATCTACAAGGAGGGGTTGCACAGCAACAGGGAACATATCCAGCATTTTATAACTATAAATGGAGTGCATCATTCAAAAAGTGTGAATCACCATATTGTACACCTGTAACTTAAATAATATTTCATAGCAACTGCACTTCAGTAAACAGAAAAAAAAAAAAAAAAAGATCACTATGGCTTCCATGTTGAGGGCTGGGGAAGAGGGGATAAGAGATCCCAGCTTAAGTAGGTGGGAAAGAAACAAAAAGGGGCGAATTGCGTGAAGGCTGAGAGGGCAAGGACAGGAGCAGAGACTTCAGAGGTCGACTGCAGCGATGCAGGTGAGAGGGCATGGTGGGTCTGGATTGGTGCGGCCCAGCCAGCACACCACACATGGTTGTGCAGTTGACAGTTTGCAGAGGCACCGGCCATACCAACAGGTTGAAGGGGTCCTGGCATCCAGCCAGGCCCTGACTACGGTGCTGCATTCCTCCAGAAGACGGGGGACCATTCCTTTCTCAAAGGCTCTGTCTACCCATTAAGTCACGAAGTGATATTTTTCTAAATATTACAAAAGCATCACCATATGGACCAGCACAGGCTCTGGCAGTGGCCAAGGAGCTAGTGAGAAGGGCTGAGATTCTAAAGGCATCGTGGACCAGTCCTGTCAGTTCTATTAACAGATTGGGTGAGGGGTGTGAGAGAACGAGAGAATCATAGGCAAGTACAGGGGTCTTGGCCTGAGAAAATGGAACTGGCTGAGATGGGGAAGGTTCGGGCCAGGTGGAGAGGGTGGAGGTCAGCACATCATGAGCTAAAGGTGCCCGATAAACCTCCAAGTGGAGATGGTCCAGGGGGCAGTTGGGTGGAAGTCTGGTGTTTAGGGCTGAGATCCATTGGATGGATATTTTACATCATGTAAACAAACACTTCCTTGACTTTACACTATTTTGGTCCTCCTAGTGGCTCAGGAAGAACATCAATAAGTACAGTTGGTATTAACCTGAGGGGCTCGAGAGCTCCTGGCCCTGTTCTCCCTGCATCCTGCAGAGATAAAGCACTGGGGGCCTTGCCCTCGTGGGGATGCTCCCCCAGGTTGTTCTCCTTTTCCCTGGGGCTGGCATGAGAGGTCTTGCCCAGGAGATATATACCGTTTAGGCTCAGATGTCAAGCAGGCTCGTGTCAAGGGGTCTCAGGGACAGCCCAGGTGTTCAGGGAGTTGGGGCAAACATCCGCTCCTTAACCTGGAGAGTCAGGGCCCCCAGTCCAGTGGGAAGCTGAGTCCAGGAGGGCCTCAGCCTCTCCCACTGGTAGAAGAGAAGCCCCATGTTTCCCGGCCATGCAGTCTCCACCGGACCTCCCTGCTCAGCTCTAGTTCAGCTCTCTAACCCCAATGGCTCGGCACGCAGGACATAGCTCTGTGGGGTCTGGATTGGGAGGTTACCCTACTCCACCACCTCCCAGTGTCAGGCATGTCCATGGTCAATCATGTGGGGTCTTCCATTCCTTCCCACGTGAGTCAGGGGATGTGTGCCTCTCTTTGGAGCAACAGGCTCAGAGAGGAACAAGGAGTTTCCATCCTGCCACTAGATGGAACCTCTAGGGACCAGAAAGTGTGTTAGTATAAACCCACACCCATCTTCAGGCCCAGTCTGTGTCCATCCCAGACCTACTGGCTACAAGCAGTACTAGAGCCTGTCTCTTCCCAGTCCCCCTCACTCAAGCCCTTTGACAAATGTCTTACAGTGAAGGCATCCACACCCAGGAGGAGAGGTCAGAGCAACTCGGAGGCTAACATGGCCAAGCAGGCCTTGTGAGCAAGGGACAGAGGACTAGCTCTCCCACCCCTCCTTCATCCACTCTCAGGGGCCCACGGGTCTTCCCATGACAGAGGAGCCTGGGCCTCCTGATTGCCTCCCAGGCAGTCCCTATGGACCAGCATTTCCAGAACACTCAGCTCACCCCAGACGCCAAAGATGGGTGGAAATGGTTGAGGTGCCAAGATTTAGTGCCCTTTATTTCCCCTCACTCTTGGAACCCAGTGGGGAGTAGGGGCTCGCTGATCCCTAGAGGGAGCCCAAGGCAGGAAGGGAGTCTTCTTGCTCTTTCTCCTCCTTGACCTTGACCGTGTTCTGGATGGTCACCCTCCCTCTCATACCTGCTCGAGGTTTTTAATCTGTTCCTTCTTAATTTGTCCAACTATCGCAAGAGAAATTTCTCAATAAATGTGGTCCCTTCCTGTCATTTTTGAGAAGCGGCCCATTCCAGGCTTGCAGGGAGCCCGCTGGCTCTCTGTTTCACAGCTGGTCCCACCGTAGGGCCACAGGTCTGGACAGGCTGCCCAAAGAGTCCAGCAAGGGCAAGCTCACCCAAATGCCCCTCACTGGGCTCACAGCTCCGCTTCCTTCACTTTGGTTTTGCTGAGCCTTCTTTGCTATTAATCAGCAGCCACAGTGCTGGCACCTAGGTGGCTGCCCACAGGCTCTCTGAAGCCCAGCTGGGTCCCCCTGGCCTTGAACACAAGCCCGCTGCCCCATGCAGAGATGGACAGAACTCAGGCACACGTGCCTGGGTTCTCCTGAGACTCTGCCAAGCCTGGTTCCCCTTTCAGGCTTTCAGCATTTCCCTCTGTGGTTTAGGAATTGGACACTCCTCCATTTCTTGTCTAACAAAACTGCTCTTAGCCCTCCTGCTTCAGGTGAGGGCCTCTCATGGTGATTTGACCCAAGCTCCCTTCTGGGGCTTTCTCTACCCTTTTTACCCTCTTTCCTAGATGGACCCCTGGGGGTTGTACCCATTCTACCTGGGATTTCATAATGCAGGCTGAGCCAGGTGCTGCCTGTGGTCTTGGCAAGGCTGTGCAACTTTGCATCCAGAGTTTCCCATGTTCCCCACATGAATATGTAAATATATCCACTGTGAGTCCAGTTTAAGACTGAGCTGGGTGTGGAGAGAGAGGGGGAGGGGCAGTATAAGGATGAGGGGTCAGTAGGCACAAACTATTGGGTGTAAGACAGGCCTGATACAACCACTATGGAGAACAGTATGGAGATTCCTTAAAAAACTAGGAATAAAATTACCATATGACCCAGAAATCCCACTATTGAACATATGTATACCTTGAGAAAACCAGAATTGAAAAAGACACATGTACCCCAGTGTTCACTGCAGCACTATTTACAATAGCCAGGACTTGGAAGCAACCTAGATGTCCATTGGCAGATGAATGGATAAGGAAGTTGTGGTACATATACACAATGGAGTATTACTTAGCTATAAAAAGGAATGCATTTTAGTCACTTCTAATGAGGTGGATGAACCTAGAGCCTATTATACAGAGTGAAGTCAATCAGAAAGAGAAAGACAACTACTGTACATTAACGCATATATATGGCATCTAGAACTCCAGTACTTTGGCCACCTCATGCAAAGAGTTGACTCACTGGAAAAGACTCTGATGCTGGGAGGGATTGGGGGCAGGAGGAGAAGGGCACGACAGAGGATGAGATGGCTGGATGGCATCACCAACTCGATGGACATGAGTTTGAGTGAACTCCAGGAGTTGGTGATGGACAGGGAGGCCTGGCGTGCTGCAATTCATGGGGTCACAAAGAGCTGGACATGACTGAGCAACTGAACTGAACTGAACTGATCTGATGGAATCTAGAAAGCTGGTATTGACAGTCCTACACGCAGGGCAGAAAAGGAGACACAAAGAACAGACTTTTGGACTCAGTGGGAGAAGGAAAGGGTGGGATGATTTGAGAGAATAACACTGAAACATATACATTAACATAAACATATACAAAAATAGGTAAAATAGACAATTAGTGGGAATTTGATGTGTAATGCAGAAAACGCAAAGCCAGTGCTCTGTGACCGCCTGGAGGGATGGGGTGGGGAGGGAGGTAGGAAGGGATTTCAGCAGAGAGGAGACACATATGTGTATGGCAGATTCATGCTGATGTATGGCAAAAACCATCACAATATTGTAAAGTTAGTGAAAGAAAGTGAAAGTCACTCAGTTGTGTCCAACTCTTGGCGACCCCATAGACTATACAGTCCATGGAATTCTCCAGGCCTGGAGTGAGTAGCCTTTCCCTTCTTCAGGGGATTTTCCCAAGCCAGGGACCGAATCCAGGTCTCCCATATTGCAAGAGGATTCTTTACCAGCTGAGCCACAAGGGAAGCCCAAGAATACTGAAGTGGGTAGCCTATCCCTTCTCCA
This sequence comes from Oreotragus oreotragus, assembly GCA_006410675.1. NCBI lineage: Eukaryota > Metazoa > Chordata > Mammalia > Artiodactyla > Bovidae > Oreotragus > Oreotragus oreotragus. The sequence continues at coordinate 309,558 of SJYX01011540.1, forward strand.
GCGGATCTTTCCGACCCAGGAATCAAACCCAGGTCTCCTGCATTGCAGGTGAATTCTTTACCAACTGAGCTGTCAGGGAAACCCCTAGTAAAGTAACTATCCTCCAATTAAAATAAACATTNACCAGCTGAGCCACAAGGGAAGCCCAAGAATACTGAAGTGGGTAGCCTATCCCTTCTCCAGCGGATCTTTCCGACCCAGGAATCAAACCCAGGTCTCCTGCATTGCAGGTGAATTCTTTACCAACTGAGCTGTCAGGGAAACCCCTAGTAAAGTAACTATCCTCCAATTAAAATAAACATTTTTTTTAAAAGACAAGTCTCAGTGATACATTGTACAACACAGGGAGGATAGTTACCATTTTGTGATAACTGTAAATGCAAAATAACCTTTAAAATTTGTATTAAAAATGAAAAAAAAAATAGGTGGGCCAGGTGTGTCTGCCCACTCTTGATTGGCTAGTCTAGGTACTTTATTTTTCCATTAAAAAAAAAATGCCTGCATTAGCCCTTTGCTGCCTGTCACTCCACAGGACAGAGATTTCATCTAGAAATTCTGGTGGCTCACACCCTGTTGGGACCCCAGTTCTCATTCTCCCAGAGGCTGGACAGTGTATTCATACAGTAATTGCTCCATCCAAGGGAAATATCTTGGGTCCCATTTTTCCCTTAGTCCTTCTGGATTGTGAGGAGAAACAGAGGGATGGAAGGCCTGCAGGCTGATGGCCCCAGTTCCCCCAGGTGGGGAGTCTACCATGCATGGCCACCAGACCGCCACCCCTTCTTATCCGCTCTCTCGGGGATTTCAGTGGCCTGCTGACATTGTGGTCACTCTTATTACTGCTGTCTCCTGACCTGTTAGCACCCTTGGGTGGGGGAGACATCTTTCCACCGTGGGGACCCACTCCAGCCCCTCTGCACACCTAGTTGGGCAGCATTTACTAAAAGTTAACACACTTTACCAGAGAAAACCCTGGTTCCGTCACTTGTGCAGGGTTGATCATGGGCAGGAGGGTCAGTGGGTACCCAGGGTCTCCCTCCTTTTGGCTGTAAATGTTGGATTTGCTCTACGGGGGTGGGGGGGTCCACTTATGAAAACTAAAAATCCCCTTATAAAAACTAAAACTTGGAATGAAAATCCACAAGGAGCCTTTGGGTACAGTGGCCACGACAGTGAGCCCGTAGCACCCAGAGGCCTGCAGGATCCGTGCTCGGAACCAGCACAGTGAGGGAACAGCCACCAAGGGCCAGGAAGGCCAACTAGGGATCTATCAGGTATAGACACGCATTGTCTGCCAGCTAAGTGAGAAGGCCTCCATCCCCAGGGGACTGGCCAAAACACGCAGATGAACTTTCCAGGCTCCCTGCTTCCAAACAGGGGGCTTCACTTTAGGCCACAGAATTGCCCGTCTCTCTCAAATGGATGGCCACACACTGTTGGACAATTAATGACCCCCTTTATCATGTGCTGGAAATCTCTGACTAGAGAAACTCCATGACCACTCCTCCCAGTGGGCCCAGCATCATGTAATCTGCTGTCTATTCCACTCTCCTTACCATCTGCAGCCATGGGGCTTGGTGAGCACAGGAATGGCCAGCTCAAGAGCAAAACATAGCCATTGTCACACTTGCCCATAAGGAGACGGAGCAAAGAGATGGTGGTGCCCCTCTGCTGGAATCCAGGCCCACGTGCCAGCTGAACCCAGGCCAAGTGCACCCCCCTCAATGTGAACCCAGGCCAAGCTTAATCCTCACAGTGTGAACCCAGGCCAAGTGCACCCCCCTCAGTGTGAACCCAGGCCAAGTGCACCCCCCTCAGTGTGAGCCCAGGCCAAGCTCAATCCTCACAGTGTGAACCCAGGCCAAGCTCACCCCCCTCAGTGTTAACCCAGGCCAAGCTCAATCCTCACAGTGTGAGTGCAGGTTGAGCCCAATCCTTGCCGTTCGAGCCTAGGCCAAGTTCACTCCTCTCATTCTGAATGGAGGCGAAGCTCACTCCTCCCAGTGTGAACCCAGGCCAAGCTCACTCCCCTCAGTGTGAACCTAGGCCAAAATTTACTCTCCTCAGTGTGAACCCAGGCCAGGCTCTCCCCACTCAGTGTAAATCCAGGCCAAGTTCACCCCCCACAGTGTGAACCCAGGCCAAGCTCAATCTTTTCGGTGTGGAACCCAAGAGAGGTTTACTCCCCTCAAGTGTGAACCCAGGCCGAGTTTACTTCTCTCAGTGTGAGCCCAGGCCAAAAACATTCCCCTCAGTGTGGATCTAAGCCAAGCACACCCCCTTCAGTGTGGACCCAGGCCAAGTGCACTCCCCTCAGTGCAGAGAGTGGGGAAATGGTTCATCCACTCCCCACCTGCCCAAGGGCATCCACACCTACTGGCACTGGCTGGTGTTTGCCCTCAGTCTTTGGCCCACTGCTTCACAAAGCTGTCCTTGAGGGCTCAGGAACCTGTCACTGATGTGGAAAGGTTGGTCAGGGGTCGGGGTGGGGTGTTGAGAGGGTCAGGAGCCTGAGTTGGGGTGGGAGTCACCATAGGGAGCAGGCCTCTAAAGCCAACTCCCAGGTTTGAATCCTCCTTGCTCACTAGACTACCTGTGTGACTGTAACCATGTTAATGAACCTCTCCAAGCTTTTCTTCTCCCATATACAAAACGAAGGTAATGACATCTATCTCATAGAGCTGATGAGATGATCAGATGAGACAATACATCAAAAACACTGAAGATAGTGTCTGCCACACAGCAAGTTCTTAATAAAGGTTGAAGAAGAATATAATTTGTACTGGCAAAATGATGCATCCCAAAGAGTCCTTGAAGTTCCACTTCATGTGATTTAATAAGAAAGCAAGCTGATGGCTAACAAGTTAACACGTGCTGTATCAGCTACCACTTGGGGAACAGGAGGGACCGGCCTTGTTTCAATGATCTATGAGGCTGCAAAGCCAGCTCGGTTGGTTGGGGAGGGGCGTGGACAGGAGTGAGGAAGGGCGCTGTCTGTCCACAAAGCACTGCAGGGCTGAGATGCTGAGAGTAGTGACCAATTCTGGACCACAAATTAGCACTGTGGTTTAAAGAGCCCCTCCCCCCACCCCCACAGCAGCCCAGCACGTGGGCAAACAATGACACACCCAATGTGTACCAGCCTGGACACATTGGAGGAAGGAAGTGGTGAGGTGGGGAGGGGGTAGCGTTCTAGTCCCAGCACCGAGATGAGAGAAAGGGATTCAAGTTGCAGAAAGGTAAACGTGTTGTCTCTTGTCTACCTGGAGCTTTGCCACCAAGAGGAAATCTAATCCAACAGTTGGACAGCTATATTGTTAGGCCCATCCTCTGTCAGCCAACTTCTAGTCCCCAGAGATCACAAGATGTTCAGCAGGGTGCTGCCAGAACAGGAAATGACAAGGGCAGCTGATTTCATCAGTGATATAAAACCCATGGTTGACATTGAGTAATTACACACAGTACAGCCAAACCCTGCTGAGGGAAGGGAAGAGCTGGTGTGAGCGTGTAACTTTAACTCCACACATTGGTGCTGAGAACAGTTTGACTTTCACACCCATTGCAAACCCATTTTCCCCTCATGATTTTCATAACAAACTTGTACGACTCATCCCATTTTACAGATCAGAAAGCTGAAGCGTGGACTAGAGAGCTAACTTGTTTAAGAGTAAGGTCAGACACGTATGTTTTGTCCATGAGTTGTTGCAAACCTTAATAATCCTAAAACATACAACATAATCTTTATTTTTTATTTTCATTTTTTTAATTTTACTTTACAGTACTCTATTGGTTTTGGCATACATTGACATGAATCTGCCACGGGTGTACACGAACTCCCAAAACAACATAATCTTTAAAATAAAGTATAAAATGCAAAATAAAGCAAGGGACTCATTTATTTTTTTAATTTTATTTATTGTTTAAAAATTCTGTTGAAATACGGTGGATACACAATGTTGTGTTAGTTTCAGGTGTACAGCACAGTGACTCAGTTTTATGTCTATGTATATATGTATACTAATACATATAAGAACATATGCGTATTCTTTTTTTACCTTCTCTTGCCTTATGCATTATTATAAGATGTTGAGTATAGTTCCCTATGCTATACAGTAAATCTTTGTTGGTCATCTATTTTATACACAGGGATTCATTTCCTTTTTGAAGTATTTATTTGGTGTGTGAGGTCTTAGTTGTAGCACCTGGGACCTTCCATTTTCATTGTGGTATGTAGAACCTTTAAGTTGGGGTGTTTGAACTCTTATTGTGGTATGTGGGATCTAGTTCCACAACCGGGATCCAACCCAGATCCCCTGCATTGGGAGCATGGAGTTTTAGCCACGGGACCACCAGGGAAGTCCCAGGAATTCATTTCTGGTTGCTAGTTCTGATGGTAAAAAGAGGAGTTCAGTAAAATATCTGAGTTTTGGCCAGTTTTAGAAAAAGAGGCAACATACTTCATATGTTATTCCAAAAAAGCTTTGTTTATGAAATTTTACATAGCCAGCACAAATGAAAACTTGGACACATTTTGAAACATCACTCTTTTCGGTGTTAATGGACAGATGGTAGTAAAGTTGTCACCAAGAAGTTTCATGTGCGGTTCCAGACACTTGGGCAGAAAAATGAATGAAGACTTTAACCCATGGTAAGACCCTGGAGCCTGGGCATATCATAAGTGTTTCTGCATTTGGTATGTAAGCACAGCTGGATTTCTACAAAAGCTTATTTCAGGTTTGAAAGATAATATTGCTCAAGCAGAGGAGTCGTAACAAGATCACCTTCAAATATTCCAGAAAGTCTGGTGGGGAGTGGGGGGAAGTGTATCAGAAAAGAGCGTACACATTTTACAGTCGCATAGATTTTGCCCACCTTTGCCAAAGGATGTTTGAAATCTGGGGGATGGGGCAATGCTGAAAGCAAACTGTGGTCCTGGAACTTGCCCTTTAAATGATCCCAATAACAAGGTGATTATGGCCACGTATCGAGAGGAATTGGACCTCTGCCCATAGCACAGCTTCCAGAGCAAGTGTAAGAGCTATTTTTTACTCAGAAAAACAAACAAACCGAAACGTCTCCACATCTGCCTCCTCTCTTCTGTCCCAGCTTCATTCCTCTGTCCACAGTTTGCCTTGGAAGTTCATCAGAGTGGCATCTCACAAGTTGCCTCCTGCCAAGGGACAGCATTTCTGACTTCTGCAGTTTGAAGGATAGAACCTTTCCTGTCTAGGTGTGTGATTTCTAGAAATGGGCTGATCACTCAGTTGATAGCGCACAGGAAGTCATTTGGGCTTTTCACCAAAATCATCACTTTTGTCTTTGAATAACATTTCAAAATTTCTTCTCAAAATTAACATGGGCTTTAAGATCAGTGGGCATAACAGGGAACTGGACAAGCCTGGATTCATCACTCATGCTGAGTTAACAAGCCCGGTACCAAGGGGTGCTCAGTAGGTCTGGACTCATGAGGGTCTGGGTAACAGTCTCTGTGTTACTGTGATGTCTGAATCCAAGACTTCTCATTTACAAGGACCAGATAATAATATCTACTATGGGCAATTCTTGTGAAGATTAGGCTTCATGGATGTAAAGTGCCAGGGCATAGCAGGCATTGTTAAATAGTGACTTCCCAGGTGATGCTAGTGGTAAATAACCTACTTGCCACTGAAGGAGACAGGTTCAATCCCTGGTGGGGAAAATCCCCTGAAGGAGGGCATGGCAACCCACTCCAGTATTATTGCCTGGAGAATCCCATGGACAGAGGAGCCTGGCAGGCTACCGTCCACAGAGTCGCAAAGAATCGGACACAACGGAAGCGACTTAACATGCAGCATGGCCACAGTGATAATAAGGATGCTGCTGCTGCTGCTAAGTCGCTTCAGTCGTGTCCGACTCTGTGTGACCCCATAGACGGCAGCCCATCAGGCTCCCCGTCCCTGGGATTCTTCAGGCCAAGAACACTGGAATGGGTTGCCATTTCCTTCTCCAATGCATGAAAGTGAAAAGTGAAAGTGAAGTCTCTCAGTCGTGTCTGACTCTTAGCGACCCCATGGACTGCAGTCTGCGAGGTTCCCCCGTCCATGGGATCCTCCAGGCAAGAGTACTGGAGTGGGGTGCCATTGCCTTCTCCGGATAATAAGGCTAACTTTCCCTAAAACAATGTCTGACGATGTGGAAGCCTGAATAATGGTCAGCCTATAGATGTCCACATCCTAATCCCCAGAAACTGAAAATATGTGAAAGGACTTGGCAGGTGTGATTAAGTCAAGGATCTTGAGATGGGAACATGATCCTGGACTAGCCAGGTGGGCCCAGTGTCAACACCAGGGGTCTTCTAAGAAGAAGACGGGGAGATTATGTGAATATGGAAGCACAGGTTGGAGTGAGGTGAGAAAGGCGCCACAAGCCAAGGAATCCAGGTGACCTCGAGAAGCTGGAAAAGCTAAGGAGACAGTCGGTCTTCCCTCAGAACCTTCAGAGGGAACTAGCTCTGCTGAAAGTGAAGAAAGTTCAAGTCACTCAGTTGTGTCCAACCGTTTGCGACTCCATGAACTCTAGCCCACCAGGCTCCTCTGTCCATGGGATTCTCTGGGTGAGAATACTGGAGCGGTTGCCATGCCCTTCTCCAAGGGATCTTTCTGACCCAGGGACTGAATCTGGGTCTCCTGCATTGCAGGCAGATTCTTTACAGTCTGAGCCATCAGGGAAGGCCTACTAACACCTTGAATTTAGCCCAGTGAGACCGGTTTTGGAGTTCTGATCTCCAGTATTATTCAGAATAAATCCAGGTTAAGTTACTGAGTTTGTGGTAATTTGTCATTAGAGCAAGCAAAAACTCATACAAAGATTCTAAAACTGATTTTCTTGGGTGGTTCATAAGCTAGCTTGGGCCAGGGAGGCAATTTCCAAAACAACCTTTCCCTTCTTTTCAGAACAAGATTATAACATATCCATGACATAGCTCTTTCAGTATGGAAAGTGGGAAGGACAGAGGCCTCAAAGCAGACCAGGGAGCGGTGATTCTCAGACTTCCTGTGACTTTGAATCATCAGGGTTCTTGTTAAAATGAAACTTGTATGCCCCCCACCAGACCGGTGGGTCTGCTTGCCCACTTCCTCTGGACCTCAGGCCTCAGCTCTCCCCCTGAGGGACCCGCAGCGCTCCTGTCCACTGGAAGCGCCTGCACCCGAGGAGCCTACAGGTGCACCTCCCGCAAGGAGAGCTGCTACTCCTGCTGCCCTGGAGGCTGGGCAAGTGTGCCCGGGGCTGCATCTGCAGAGGGGCCTTGGACAAGCACAGCTGCTCTGCCTAATGTTGGGAGAGCCTGCCCCAGGTGTCAGTAGGGCAACCGCAACAAATCTGCATTTTATTGTTTTTTTTTATACAACCTGATCATGTGCTCGGGGAAGGCAATGGCACCCCACCCCAGTATTCTTGCCTGGAAAATCCAATGGACGGAATAGCCTGGTGGGCTGCAGTCCATGGGGTCGCTAACAGTCGGACAGACTGAGCAACTTCACTTTCACTTTTCTCTTTCACGCATTGGAGAAGGAAATGGCAACCCACTCCAGTATTCTTGCCTGGAGAATCCCAGGGACGGGGGAGCCTGGTGGGCTGCCGTCTATGGGGTCACACAGAGTCGGACACGACTGAAGTGACTTAGCAGCAGCAGCAGATCATGTGCTACATTCCTTCTTCTATGAAATATGTGAATTGTAAGAAAAGTTGTTGAATTAAAAATAAATAAAATGAACATTCTGATTCAGGTTTGGGGTGAGGCCCGAGACGCTGCATTGCTAACACATGCCAGATGATGCAATGTTGTGGGTCCCCAGATCAGCCTTTGAGTAGCCAGGCTCTCTAGAGGAACATGCATTTTTAAAAACTGAAGCATTGTTGATTTACAATAGTGTGTTGGATTCAAGTGTGTGGTACAGCGATTCAATTATCTATATATTTTCAGATTATTTTTCATGATAGGTTATTACAAGATGTTGACGATATAGTTCCCTGTGCTATATGGTATTTCCTTGTTGCTTATCGATTTTATCACTTAGTAGCTTGTAACTGTTAATCCCATACTCCTAATTTATCCCCTGTTCTCTCTTTCCCCTTGGATAACAACAAATTTGTTTCCTATGTCTGTGCGTCTGTTTCTGTTTTATACATAGATTCACTTGTATTATTTTTTAGATTCCACATATATCTGTCTTTCTCTGTGTGACTCACTTCACTAAGTGTAATGTTTTGTAGGTCCATCCATGTTGCTATAAATGGCAATATGTCATTCTTTTTAATGTGTGTGGGTGCATATACATGGCTTTCCAGGTGCCTCAGTGGTAAACAATCCACCTGCCAATGCATGAGCCACAGAATGGCACCCTATTCCAGTATTCTTGCCTGGGAAATCCCATAGACAGATGAGCCTGGCAGATTACTCCACAGGGTCACAAAAAGTCAGACATGACTGAGTAACTGAATCTGCACACATGTGTATATATACACACAATAATATATATATGTATATGCATATATATATAAATATCTTCTTAAGCCAATTGTCTGTTAATGGGTGCTTGGCTATGTCTGGGCTATTGTAAATTGTGCTACTATGAGCTAAGGAGAATCTTCTCAAATTAGAGTTTTTGTCTTTTCCAGATATACACCCAAGAGTAGAATTGCTGGATCATGTGGTCATTTTATTTTTATTTTATTTTATTTTTACTTTATTTTACTTTATAGTACTGTATTGGTTTTGGCATACATTGACACAAACCCGCCACGGGTGTACATGAACTCCCAGACATGAACCCCGCTCCCACCTCCCACCCCACCGGATCATCCCTATGCAGCAGCCCCAAGCATCCTGCATCCTGCATCGAACATAGACTGGCAATTTGTTTCTTACATGATAGTATACATATTTCAATGCTATTCTCTAAGGAACCTCCATACTGTTTTCCATAGTGGCTCCACCAATTTACATTTTCACCAACAGTAAACAAGGACAAAGGGAATACACTTGCTTGGCACCTTCCCAACTCTGTCCAGGCCTCTATAAAACTTTGACAGGTGTCTGAGACATGCCCAGGGCAGGTCGCATCACTCATTTCCACTCCTACCAAGTATATTCTATGTATAAACTTAGTTGGCTGTTCCCAAGTGAATGTGTCCCAAGGCAATACAAGCTGTACTTACTATTCTAATTATAGGATTAAGTTGATTACCTAAACCAATGAAATATGAGTGTGAAGAAAAAAGGAGAACTCTTTTTATGAAAATTAAGTTAATGGCTTTGGAAAGAGAGAGTGAATGTATGTCACTATCAAATATGTCAAATCACAGATGGGTAGATGCAAGGGAGAATCATAAAAATCTCTACATTGAGTGTTTTAAAATGCACCTTTAAATTTTCACTTTCATTTTAAAGAAATCAAAACTGTTCTGCCAGTGCATTACAAACAAGATTTAGACAAACAAATATGCATCAGGAATATGCATCTACTTTTTAAGTGAAAATTTAATAGATCAAGTGATTGTTGCCACTCTCAGTGGTGGGAATGGTATACTCACTTATACTTCAGACCTTTGATTTTTCTTACACAACATTGTAGTCAGTTTTACCTACCACCCCTGTCAAGCCTCAGGACTGCAAGCCTGTCAGAAGCTGCGATTAATCTCTGTCTTTTGCAGAGGAAGAATCTGAAGGTCAAAAAGAAAGGCATATATTGACTAAGTTCTAAAGTCAGAAAAAGCCTCTCCATCCTGGCCGATCCTCAACAGCCCAGGGTCGCTCTTCTAAACAACAGAATGTCACGTTCTGACCTTTACAGAGAGAAAAAGAATCACATGTATTGCTCAGTTAAGATCAAAGCGTAAATTGAAATAGCTGCAGCAAAACCACATCAGATTGAAAGAAGTATAGATTGGAAAATTATTCTATAAAGTAGAATACAGATACCTATCCAAAATGGCTCTAGAGAGATCCCATGGCGATTTTTCAACAGTGTAACTGCTACTTCAAGATTACATCATGTGATAACCTGTATGGGGAAAGAATCTGAAAAAGAATGACTATGTGTATACACATAATTGATTCACTTTGCTGTACACCTGAAACTAACACAGCATTGTACACACGCTATACTCAGTAAAATTAATAAATACATCAATGTATGCTAAAAGAGATTACTTCATGTGGTTGAGGGTTTGGATAAAACTATACACACATTTTTAATCCTCTTGCACTAGACAGTTGAAACTTCAGTTTCAGTTACTTCTGGGAGGGAAGGATGTTGTCCCAAGCTCCAGGAAACGGTAGAAGCCACACAAGACAAGCTCAGGAGCCCTCCTGGGCCTCTCTACTGCCACACTGACTCACTGCAGTAGTCCTGTCTCTCTTGAAGGATCCACATTTTTGGAGAAGCCACAGCATGAAAAAGTTAAGCATAATTTCCACATGTGGAAATGCCTCACAAGGGTTTCACAGATGTCCCAGAAGAGACCACTCTGAACAGCTCTCCTCTTTCTCTATGCACTTCCTCTTTCTTTCTCCCTTTGAAATGGGTTACCAGGGGAAATGGGTGTCAAGTCTCACTAAGAGCAAACAAACAAACTAGGACTTCTGATTCAAGCTGGCAAAGCCAACTAAGCATATTCCTTTTCTTGCTCTGCTCTCCTCCAGTCTCATCTAAATGACAATAAAGAAAACCAGGAAGAATGGAGAGCATAGGAGAGGATCAGCAGACTGAGGATTTTCATGACCCTCTGGAAGCGAGCCAATAGTTAGAATTATACAGAGGGATAGACCCTGGCAGAAGGGATGTCAGCTCAGAACATGTCCAAGAGAAGCCTGCTGCAGAACAGGGGCACTGGACTCAGGGATGAAAATGATTGAACAAATGTTTATGAAATAAATGGCAGAGTAGGTCCATTCTCCTGTCCTCTCTCCTCCCCCATGCATACAACAAAAAGTCCACGGGAGGATAATTTCAGGATGGTTAATTTCAGAGCCCCAGGATATCATCAGGACATCAGATTCTTTCCACCTCTCAACTCCGCCCTGTTCACTCTGTCACTTCACTCAACCACTAATAGATGCCACGCGAGTTCCATCCTCTCTCCTGGTAGAAGGACCAAGGATGGCTCCCATTCTTTCATGCATCCCTTTTAAGAAAAAGCACTCTTTTCCCAGAAGCCCCTCAAACAAACCTGCCACATCTCAGTAGCCAGAACAGGGTCACACGTCTACCCTAAGCCAATCGTGGGCAAGAGGAATGTGATTCTGTGGCTGATTTAGGGCAGTACCTCTCAAACTTGAGTGTGCATCAGAATCGCCTGGAGTATGTGTTAAAACACCCATTGCTGGATCCCACCTCAGAAGTTCTGGTTCAGTAAGTGTCGGGATGAGGCCAAAAACTTGCTTTTCTGAAGAGTTCCCAGGTGATGCTGATAGTGGTGGTTACTGGGTTTGAGGAAGCAACCAACAGTGAAAGGGCCCGTTCTCTTTCAGCATTTTAAGGTTTCCAACCTGACTTCCTGCCCACGTGTTTTAAGTTAAGCCTTCTAGTGCTCACGGTCCACCCTCATGCTTAGAGCTTAGTCATCTCTCTCATTCAGGGAAGTTATGATTGTAACCATCAGATGAACTAAAAGCAGAAATGGTCAAAAGTGGCTGCCCCTGGGGAGCAGGTGGGAGAAGAGGGAATGGAAGGAAGTAATGAGATATTTTACTATGATTATGTGCCCATCTGAACTGATTGGACTTTTCATCTGTATTATTGCTTTATTAAGAATGCTTTTGTAATGCGTGTTTTTCTTACTAAAGAACATTTTCCCTCTCTTCCTTTTTCTAATCATCCATTTCTATGTATCAATATCAAGGTTGTGAATGGAGCTTAATGTAGCTTGGAGTAGCTATTGAGTAACTGAGTTTAAATCATCATCATGAGCTTGAAAAAATATTTTTTATCATTTTTATTTTATTTATTTACTTTGCACTGGGTCTTTGTTGCTGTGTACAGGCTTTCTCTGGTCGTGGTGAATGAGGGCTGCTCTTTGCTGCAGTGTGCAGGCTTCGCATTTCAGTAGCTTCCCTTTTATGGCGCACTGGATCTGGGCACACGGACTTTAGTAGTTGTGGTTCAAGGGCTCTGGAGCACAGGTTCAGCGGCTGTGGTGCACTAGCTTAGCTGTTGCAAGGCTTGGGGGATCTCTACCTGGACCAGGGGTCAAACCCATGTCCCATGCATTGGCAGGGGGATTCTCAACCACTGGGCCATGAGGGAAGTCCTGAGGTTGACAAAATATTAACCTCTGGTTTGCACCAAAATTTATCTGAGGAAGAAGACTCTTCCCCTTTGGAAAAATAATTTGAAAAGAACCTGAGGAAAAATATCGCCTCCACTGCTACTCAGCATGAAGCTCCATCAAGGCCAAAATGAAGGCTCAAGAGGAAAGGGCTGAAATGACCTACAAATGAAAGGAGAAGTCACTGGACCTCCTCAGGAAACCCACTGGAAAGCAGAGAGGAGGAGAGAAAGTTGGGTGCCATTGAGAAGGAGGAATTGCATTTTGAGCTGTGAACTCTCACTTGGACCTCCTTCATCATTTCGCCAGGTCCTTCTTTCTGTTTAGAGCCTTTCACATGCTTGTTTGAGTGAGTTTTCGTGGTGGAAACTAAAGCAGCTCTGTTTCACATTTGGCATGAGATGACCCAGACAACCCAGGAGGAAGCAGAAAGCCAAAGAGGCGGAAGAGACTCAGAGAGCAATGTAAGACTGGTCCACCGGAGGGAAATGTAGCAGAAATCCTGTTTTACTTTCCACAGGCCCAGTTACTAGAAGGTCAAAGGTAATTTAACCTACGTCTTGAGGGGAAGGTCAGCCCCTAGTTGACATCCCAGTTAATTATGTAAGAACTAGAAAAAAAAAAAAAAAACCACTGAGTCCATATCAGGGAACAAATGTTTCACCCAGTTGACTGAGGGCTTTGACCTTGAGAAAACTGTTACCTACTGTAGGGACATCTTCCAGAAAGAAACAGTGGTCTAGGGTATCAAGAGTCACCTGAAATGGGAGCGAATAACCCAAAACTGATCATGTCCTTCAGATGGAGCAACTCTGAGCAATCCTAGGCTGATGTTCATCTATGCAAAAATCAGAATGCCAACGCTGACTTATCACAGGGGCTAAGATAAAGTCCTACAACTGTTTTTAGCCTGATTTACTCTAGATCATTATCCCATTCACCATCTAAAGAATAGGCTCTCCTATTCCAATAATTTTCTTGGCAAAACTCTATTAGTCTTTGCCCTGCTTCATTCCGCATTCCAAGGCCAAATTTGCCTGTTACTCCTGGTGTTTCTTGACTTCCTACTTTAGCATTCCAGTCCCCTAGAATGAAAAGGACATCTTTTTTGGGTGTTAGTTCTACAAGGTCTTGTAGGTCTTCATAAAACCGTTCAACTTCAGCTTCTTCAGCATTACTGGTTGGGGCATAGACTTGGATAACTGTGATATTGAATGGTTTGCCTTGGAAACGAACAGAGATCATTCTGTCGTTTTTGAGATTGCATCCAAGTACTGCATTTCGGACTCTTTTGTTGACCATGATGGCTACTCCATTTCTTCTGAGGGATTCCTGCC
>SJYX01011541.1:0-18819 GCA_006410675.1 Oreotragus oreotragus
ACTGCAGCCCACCAGGCTCCTCCGTCCATGGGATTTTCCAGGCGAGAGTACTGGAGTGGGGTGCCATGGCCTTCTCTGCCTGGTTACCTTGAGAAACCTTTAATATTTTTGATTGTCCAGAATTCACTTTGACAGAATTTTATAGTCTATTTTCAAATCTGGTCCAAGCACAATTTCAATGATTATGCGGTCTTGTTTTGTTGCCTGGGAGAAGTGATAGCTTTTTATTTTAGGCTATTTAATATTTTATTTTGTGTTTAAATAAGTTCACACAAAGCTTATATCAGCAAACATAAAGGTGTGCTGTGCTTTATCTACGTGGAGTACGTCCACAGACACCAATGCTTGGGTTCTCAGTGGGTAATTTAAATCTTGCTTTTACATCCTTTTCTGTTATGAAGGTTAGTATAACTCTGTCCACACAGCTCTGAATAAATGAACGTATCAGCATGTAGCCTTGAGGAGTCCAATGTAATTTTCGTCGTGATAAATTGCATAATAAGCAAGAAAATGTTTGCTTATTAGTCTGTAACAAGATTTAGATTGAAAATGGCCTGTTCCATCCCTGACACCCTTGGTACCGGCTGCAGAAGGACTGAGATGCAGTGAAGCAGAGCAGCGGGGGTGACTGGGCATCTTCCCCTCCTGGCACCCACGGGCCGCCCCTCCTGTGCGTGGTTAACTGCACGCACGGTAACAGCGCCCAGCCGCCTCGCTCCTGACTGTGATCTTAAGCTTGCTTTATGAAGAAGCCTTCATGTTAGTCTTCTCTTTTTAAAAAGGAAAAAAAAAAAAAATACAAGCGTGCTTCCCCCTTTATTCCAACTCTTGTGAGTGTGTGGAGGGGCTTCCGGGCAGGGCAACTCGCTCAGGCTGCTTCCAGCATCTGAAGGACACCCGTGATGGGAGTTTCTGTCCTTCCCTCAGTCCCCTGCATCAACACCCTCTGTCAGGGAGGACTCCTGAGAGAGCTTCTGAAAAGCCACATATGGCTCAGGACAAGTAGAGCATTCTCTCAGAATTAAGGTTTTTAATTTTGAAATAGGACTTTAAAATCTTACCTCTTTGGAATCAAAATAAGGCCAGCCGTTTTCAAACGTTTTGCCAAATTTTACACTGTGTTTATGAACTAAGCAAGCGTCTGTGGAAGGGACAGTGTTAGGTGCCATAGGTAGTGAGAAAGTAACATGAGACCCAGATCCTGAGGGCCCTTGTAGTCTTCCTAGAAAGAGAAGATCTTACAGGAAGGAGGAGAGTCAGTGGTACGGACATTCAGAGCATGGCTGATGAATTATAGAGGAGCACCCAGACAGCACCCGAGGAAGCGTGTCAGTTGAATCTTCATTTCGGTGATTGTGAAAAGAGGAGGGGACAGACGGGAACGCACAGATGTGCTCCAGAGAGGCTGACGAGCAGCTCCACACACAGGAAGTGAAAGGAAGCATTCTTTTTTAGCTAATTTTATTCATTAATTTCTCACAGAACTTAAACCCTGGGATGCTCCCATCAAAAACTTGAACATAAGTGCCTTCCTCGTCATTTCTAGGGAATAGAATTAGGGTCAAAGAGAGGACTGGTTTTACCTTTTTCTATATTAAAAGACTGTAAAAATGATTACAAAAGATAATGAAATGACTCTCAGAGAGGTGCTTTCTCTTGTCTGCAGTAACACTGTGGTCAATGGAAAAGGTGAGGTTCAAACCCAGGTCTCACTGATACCAAAAGCCACGCTCCCATCACTGTGTCATCTTACATTCAAAATTGTACACCCAGGGAAGTAAAGACCAATGGAGCACTCAACTTAAAACCACCTTAAAACTACTTAGGCAAAGAAACTTGGACTTCCCTGGTGGCGCAATAGTAAAGAGTCTGCCTGCCAGTGCAGAAGACGTGGGTTGGATCCCTGAGTCAGGAAGATCCCCTGGAGAAGGAAATGGCAATCCACTCCAGTATTCTTGCCAGGGACTTCCATGGACAGAGGAGCCTCGTGGGCTACAGTCCATGGGGTTGCAGAAGAGTTGGCGACCCCTCAGCAACTCAACAACGTGAAAAGGACTTAGAAGGGATCAACTCAGAGTTTTCAGATTTCAAAAATCATTTTCATCAAGAATTTTGTGCCTTCTGGAAATTAAAAGCCTAAGTTGCTCAGCCATGTCTGACTCTTTGCGACTGTATAGTCCATGGAATTCTCCAGGCCAGAATATTGGAGTGGGTAGCCTTTCCCTTTTCCAGGGGATCTTNAAAAGGACTTAGAAGGGATCAACTCAGAGTTTTCAGATTTCAAAAATCATTTTCATCAAGAATTTTGTGCCTTCTGGAAATTAAAAGCCTAAGTTGCTCAGCCATGTCTGACTCTTTGCGACTGTATAGTCCATGGAATTCTCCAGGCCAGAATATTGGAGTGGGTAGCCTTTCCCTTTTCCAGGGGATCTTCCCAACCCAGGGATCAAACCCAGGTCTCCTGCATTGCAGGTGGAATCTTTACCAGCTGAGCCACAAGGGAAGCCCAAGGATACTGGAGTGGGTAGCCTGTCCCTTCTCCAGTGGATCCATTTAAATATCAGTAAGCCCTTTGACTGTTTGGGCATTGTATTATGTGTTTATTCTTATGTATTCAAACACCTATTTTATGATGTGCAATGTCATTTACAATAAGCATTTAATGAAGTCCTAGAATTTTAGGAACAAAACTCTTCTTCAGCAGCGTGCAATCTATTGCCCTTAATATTTATTAAGTAAAAGGAAGTTGTAGAAATTAAACAACTGATCTGAGGCTACGCCAGTCCTCTGAGGGCTAAGCCATCACTTAGGTCTCCTGGTTCCCATTTTACTGCTCCCATACCACATGATTATGTCACCCTTGGCTTAATGAGTGATCCACAGGTAGAATCTTATGAGAGGAATTTCTAAAATTAATAATCACGGGCTTCTTATTCATGACGAACTGTTTAACTGAACATGGAAGCTGCACCTCATTGAAATCATCCATTGCCCCATCCCTTGCTAACTCTGAAAAAATAGAAACATACACAGTGTTATCTTTTTTATAAGTCCATGATTATTTAGATCAGCATGGTCATGAACATATGGATAAAATGTTGGAAACAGTAGAAAACCCTACCTTTTTAGATAATCAAGTACAGAAGGATCCTTGTGCTCTTGTACTGCTGAGCTCTGTGATTCTGATTCCAGTGTCCTAATTCATGTTGCCGACCTTTACTCTGAAGGAGACCAGCAGACCGGGGCCAACCCTGCAGCTGAAAGTGCCAGACTCTCGCCTCGTACGGCTGTGATGGAGGGGTGTGGATGAACTCCACCAAGCCTGTTGCTTCTCTGTAACATTTACAGATGCCAGACTTTAAGAAAGAAACATACAATCACTGGAAAGCACACATGCTTTGATAGCATCGATAAGCACTTTATGTTAGAATGATTCTTTTTGAATGATATGAAGTAGAGTTGGAGAAGGAGAACTGACATTTTAACTCAAATCTTGAGCATGTTTTTTAGATTTGAGAGCCAGAGAGTAAAGAACGTATCATACAAACAATGAGGTGCTTTAAGCTTACATATTTGAATGATTTTTCCTATTCACATGACATTTATTTTTAATAGAAAGTTGAAACCATTTATCTAAATCTGCCTGCAATGCAGGAGACCTGGGTTCAAACCCTGGGTTGGAAAGATCTCCTGGAGAAGGGAATGGCAACTCAGTCCAGCACGCTTGCCTGGAGAATCCCATGGACAGAGGAGCCTGGCGGGTTACAGTCCATACAGTCACAAACAGTTGGGCATGACTGAGTGACTCTCTCTCTCTGTCACACACACACGTACACACACTTATCTAAATCATGTTGGCATAGATTTTAATCATTGTAAATGTATACATCATATAGGAAGTATGTCTAAAATATAAGTACTTGCTGGAGGAATTACTACCTCTGAGTTTAGGAAATTAGTGCCACCTGCGACTTATCAGATTCAGGTCCCAGATGACAAAGAGGAGTTGCTGACTTCTTACTACATTTAGGACAATTGTTAATACACCTGTTTTACAAGGAAGGGGTAGGAAGGAATTCCCAGGTGATGCGTAATCATGTCTTTACAAAACAATTTTAGTCTTTGTTTTAGAGAGGGAGCGTTTTCAGTCCCTGCTACTGTTTGTTGCAGGTCACTCAGGCTGCCATAACAAAGCATGTAGAGTGGGTTACTTCAACAGCAGACACGTAGTTTTCGCAGTCCTGGAGGCTGGGAGATTCAAGATCAGGATGCTGTAAAGACCTCTTTCTGAGGTCCCTTCTCTTGGCTTCTAGGTGCTGCCATCTTGCTGTGTCCTAACATGACTTCTTTGTGGCCAAGATTGGAAGAGAGAGACAGAGCAAGCTCTCTTGTGTCTCTCCTAAGGGCACTAATCTCATCACAAGGGCCCCACCCTCATGGTCTTATCTAATTATCTCCTTAGAGGCCCAGCTCCATACAGTATCATCTTGAGTCCTGAGGCGTCAACATATGAATTTTAGGGAAACACAAGCTTTTGGTCCATAACCATCTTGACTATGATTTGCAGGGTATTCTATGGAAGTTCAAGTGGTTTTCTCCCTGGAACATTCCCCTACAGCATTCCTTAACTTGACAGATGGGGAAGTCTGACGACTGTAGGAGTGCCATTTAACTGAAGTGGTCTTACATGAAACCTTTAAAACGCATTTACCTCCGTGGGGTGAGGATTAGAACAGGATTAATGAGCAGTCAGGTAAGGAATGTGCTTGGCCTGGTGGACTCTTTTTCTAGTCATGGGTTTTATCTGTAATATCTGTTATCTCTGGTATTTCATATTGGATATATATTCCGAAACGCTGAGTAAAATAGGGAGTGTGGCATAGCATATTTTTCAGAATAAAGACTGAAACCAAGACCCAGCCTATAAACCTATGTAACAGATGATCTGCATAACAGCCAGATGAGCTGGATCAGGCGAAAAGACGGAGCTCTGTGTTTATACAGATTCCAGAATAAGACACACACCCCCTTTCATTTCAAGCCTCTGATAGTATGATCCTTCCTTGTTCAGTTAGAATCTCACATTATAATATATCACATACCCAGCACACTTTTGACTTTCAAGATAACTACATGCAGAATTAGACTTTTGTCTGTTGGGAATACCAGATCAATTACTTTGACTTCATTGCTTGGTCAATTCAGTCAAATAACTGGCTTAAGTGATTTTTTTTTTTTTTTTCCTGCTGAATTTCCCAGGTAACTGCATTTAGTGCATAGCTGTTGAACTACTACTATGACCAAGGGCTGTACTAGGCACATCGGTGGGGGGAAAAGGGGATACACAGGATTAGAAGGCACGGTCCCAGTCTGTGTATCGGTTCACAATACAAAACTAATTCAGAATGAGAGTCAGTGCTTGGGACCCGGAATAAACAGGTTTTGTCATTGGTTGTTTTTGTTTCAGTAGAGGATCACTGCAGTGACACCCCACTCCAGCACTCTTGCCTGGAAAATCCCATGGACGGAGGAGCCTGGTGGGCTGCAGTCCATGGGGTCACTAAGAGTCAGACACGACTGAGCGACTTCCCTTTCACTTCTCACTTCCATGCATTGGAGAAGGAAATGGCAGCCCACTCCAGTGTTCTTGCCTGGAGAATCCCAGGGACGGGGGAGCCTGGTGGGCTGCCATCTATGGGGTCGCAGAGTCAGACACGACTGAAGCGACTTAGCAGCAGCAGCAGCAGAGGGTCACTGAGTGCTCTTGCAATTGCAGAATACCGCACGGGCTTCCACAGAGTTGAACAGAGCGGAGGGAGGAGAGCATGCCAGTGGGGAAAGGGGGTAGAGGAAAAGCATTGGCAAAATACTGTGATTGAAAAGGAGTGAGTTTTAGGGACCAGCTTTGAAATTAGTCTGGCCTCGGGAGCATGGGCGTGCAGATGACAGAGTGATAAATTAGCGAAACTAGATTATGGAGGGTCTGGAATCTCCAACCGAGGAGTTTAAGATTTTTCTAAGCACCCAGACCCACTGAAGTTTTTAAGCAGGTTAACCATGAAATAAAGCTGGTGCTCTGGGAAGATTACTCCAGCAGTGGTGCACTGAAGAGACTGCCGGTGGGAAAGGCAAGGTTTCTCTTCTTCCCCTGTTGCATGGGCGACTCCTTTCTGTTATCAAGCTCACAACCCGCCCGCTTGTGCTCAGTGGATACCCTGAGGGTCACGGCAGGGCCCTGACCTCAGAGCAATAGCTGCGTCCCCATTCTGAGGTCCTGGCCTCAGACCGCCAGGCACTGAGGACAGGCATCCCTCAAACGCACACGCCGTCTCTACCAGCTGTTGGGTGGTCCAGCTTCCATGGAGTGCAGTGGCTCACACTGTGGTATATCTCTGGTTAGCTTCGTTCCCCGTTACCCTATACCTTCTCTTCTTAACTTCGAATTTTACCACTTTGCTTCCTGTAAGAAGTTTGTCAGTGTCCCCGAATTCACAAGGTCATTTGCTGAGCAGGAGGAAGGGTGGTGTATGACTAAGCCTTTCACTTGAAACCAGTGACCAGCAGGTTGATCTCGTTCTCTTTGTTTCTATTTCTCTGGTGAGAAGAAGCATCTGTTGCAACTGTAATATGTCAGATGCAGGACTAGATGTTTTTTGCATCTTGTTAGGTGATTCATTCTTCTCATCAACCTGGTGAAATCAATATTCTAATACCCCCATGTTATAGACACTGTTGTGCTGTGAGTAGCCATTGTTCTGCTGTCTGGTACAGTCGCGCTCTGTTACAGCTTTATCTGCACACCGGTGGATATCCACGCATCCCATGTCTTCGTTCAGGCTACTGTCGATACAGAATAACACAGAGCAAACGTCCATGTCTTATAATATATCGCTAGAAACCTCTCTCGGGCATGCAGTCTAGCCAGTTATCCTAAACTGCTGAATTTAGCCGTGTTACCAGTCCATTCATCCAGTTAAGGGCAATGTTGTCCAGCCGTCCCCCATCTATTTTCTCCAGGGGTTGGCTGTCCTAAAAGATGTTATGCTGTTACCTCGACTCCTTATTGAACTTCCCTGGACCTAACTTCTGCTTTGTAAACTGCGAGTATCACCACCTTACAGGGATGTGCTGGGCAGATGCAGAACGACCTGAGGTCGCACGGGGCAGCCCCGCCTCCACCTTCGGTCCACGTCCACTTCTTCCTCCTCCTCGCATGCCTCCCCAGTGGGGCCGGACCACCCTGGAAACAGACACCCCTTCTCCCTGGCTGACTGCTAGGGGGTCTTTCCAGCTTCAGCATCCTGTGATTTCATTCAGTTTGGGAAAGCTGATTTAGGTTTGATTAGAATTAGTCAGTTAATATACCACTGTGTCATCAACACCCACTCATCCACAGTGACGAAACATCCTAGAGTATCTGAAATCAGTTTGGCATTTGAAGTTTTTAAAACAGCCTAATCGTGATCTGAACTTTGCAATAATTTTGCAAGCAGTCTAGCCCGACGCTACTCACATAGTGAACGTTCCTTTTCCTGAATTCTCAACGGCAGCGTTCAGTCCGGAAGAGAAACTGCCTTCCTGCAGAACCCCTCCCTCTGTGCAGCCCCCGTGGGGTCCCCAGGGCCTCAGGGTCGTCCGTGGGGGTGATGCGCCCCCCAGCGGGTCCCTTCTGGTTATTGTTCAGTATTTGTGTCTGTTCTCAGCTCACATCTGTCTTTTTTGTGGTAAACATCAAAGGACAGCTCTCCATCTCTGCTCTGAGTTTCTACTGTGTCTGCCCTCGGTTTGGAAAAAGTAGAGACACGTACAATACCAGTCAAAGATTAAAGCGGTTTAACAGTTGCAACAAAATACGCAGAATTTTCTATAATCAATTTGCTTTAACAGTGATGGGAATGCCTATGTGATGCCTCTTTATTTTCAACCAAAAGTTAATATAATAATTCACTGATTAATTACAGAGATATTTATAAAGTTCTTACAGATTTTTAGTAACTGTAAGTCAGTTGACACATGAAGCACAAAAACTTATTTAATTGGAGCAGGACAGATCTTAATATAATTTCATACAGATATTTAAATATCAGTGTTATTTAACTAGAGAGAGAAGCCGTTAACGGATCTCTTAATGAGTAACAAAATACACCTTTTGTACAGTTGATGTGTGGATCATATACCATGTTTTAATGAAAAGTCTTAATACTTTCCACAGTATAATGGAAGCTTTCAAACAGAAAAATATTATTTTTTATGCTTTAGGAGTGACAAAGAAATACGTAGCACTACTATCCTATAAGGAGATAGATTTATGTCATCATGTACATATCCTTGTATATAGCCTGGACTATATACATGTGTATGTGTGTAATGCCATGTGTATGTTCTTTATACAGAGAGAATAAGTGTCAATGCAATTTTTTGCAACAATACTGAATAACTATTGGCAGAACACGCTAATTAGTAACTTGATACTGAGGGTGTTGAATGTGGAGTATACTAGCACAACTGAGGATATATTAATACAAACTAAAAACTAATTTTGTCATTTTCAGTTCTTCTGATAATTTAATGGACAGGAGTGAGTTTTGCTTCCTCTCAGATATAGGCCTTAAATACAACCTTTTAACTTGGCCTTATAAGCCAATTATATTTCCTTTAACTTTTTTAAGGAAAAAGAAATTTTAAATGCCCTTCGCAATATTCTTTCTTCCCTGACTCCGAGCTCAGTGATATGTATGCAGTGCTAGTTCCTGATAATTTGTTAACAAGGCATCTTTAACATTTTGGACACATGCACATACTGTTTTCAATCTTCACGGTTAATTATTCGATTTTGTATTTGATGCCAGAACACCCTGACTTCTAATCACCGCTCATTGTTGCAAGTCCATTATATTCTAACTGTTTGAGTGCTCCCATTGACCTTGAACTGACATTATAAGCTGTGTCTAATCTTTTCAGTCTATATTTCTAATGCTTCTTTTCTCTTTTCCGTTTTTTTCTGATCCCTGTTTAGCATCACAATGGGGCTGCCTTTGAGCCCTGCTGCCGACTCCGCCCGCTCCGCCCGGCATGCCCTCTCCCTCATTGCCACGGCCAGACCACCCGCCTTCATCACCACCATCGCCAAAGAGGTGAGAGCAACTTCCCAGTGGGCCCCGTTTTCTCATTTAGAGGAGTGAGTTCACATTGTCAGCCGAGGCTCCGTGTGCACAGATAATGCCTCCAGTTTGTTCTGAACAACGCGAGTTAATGATTTAGCACTGGGATGGATGCATATGCACCTGTGTGTGCACGTGCTGAATTCCTTGGCGGTGCATTCATTGCTTGGGCTTTTGCATTCATTTCTGTTGTCAAGTTAATTCACTTGTAAATATTTGCCAGTGATTTCTCAATCTGAAATATAGCAGACTTGTTCCAATTAAAATCTAGTAAAGGTATCCACGGTATCTACCTGTAATCAAAACTGAACTTATTTAACACTGTAAACAAAAATGTAAGTCATAAACTTGCTAATTGTTTTTCCTATGGCATGTCACAGATAAAGACTTGAATGCCAATTGATTCCCACATTCTTAGTGTTCTAATTGGCTACATCTAACTGAAAAACTAGTAAAGAACAATGAACCAATTATAGAGTCTTTCCTGTAGGTCCTAGTAGTAGGAGAGAAGGCAAGGGAGATAAGCTCCTAAATTTTCTTGAAAGGTTTCTTCCATTTCAGCATGAGTAATGTGCAGACTCGGTGTCCGCGGGGCATGGCCTCTGCCTGAGTTCTTTTTCCTATAGCTATGATGAATTTTTAAAATGCTAAATAAATACCTCTGAGCCTGCCCTGATAACCTACAACCAATGGGCCTATGTCTGCCCCAGAGCCATCCTTAATAGGCGTGCAGCAAAGATTTCTGTTGTGAATATAGCTAGAAGGAAATGGCAGCCCACTCCAGTATTCTTGCCTGGAGAACTTCATGGACAGAGGAGCCTGGCGGGCTACAGTCCATGGGGTTGGAAGGAGGCAGACACAACTGAACAGCTAACACACACACGTAGCTAGGAGGGAGGAAGGTAGGGCCTAGAACCAGGCTGAGTTTCTCTGAAGCAGTGGGACTTTGAATTCACACCTAAAATGCATTTGCAGGCTGAGGGGCTGTGTTTCCTAATAGTGCCTAGTGTTACAGTGAGAGTCTATTATGCAGAGATAATAATATTGAATATACTAAATAAGCCTTATGTCAGCCCCACCCAGATACAAGTCCTATAAATACCAGCCCTTAAACTGCCTCTTTAAAGAGAATAAGCAAGTATTCTGTATTGATTGTGTTTTTGAACTTAATTTTCACCATTCACATATGAGTATTTTTAGTTTTTTAAACATTTTATTTTATACTGGAGTGTAGCCAATTAAGAATGTTGTGATACTGTCCTAGTATGGACGTGGTATCCAGACTGAGGCAGCGTTAGTCAAGAGCGTGTGCGCAGATACTCAGTCTCACCTGACTCCTCTGTGACCCCGTGGACTGTAGCCCTCCAGGCTCCTCTGTCCCTGGGATTTTCCCAGCAAGTATACTGGAGTGGGTTGCCATTCCCTCATCGATAAAGAATTCACCTGCCACTGCCGGAGACACAGGTTCCATCCCTGGGTTTGGACGATCCCTGGATAAGGCGTTGGCAGCCCACTCCAGTACTCTGGCCTGGCGAATCCCAGGGACAGAGGACCCTGGCAGGTACAGTTCATGGGGCTGCAAAGAGTCGGACACGACTTAGCGATTAGACATCAACAACAATCCCCTAATTGCTACCCACCTCAATGCCAAATATACAAAATTCGCAAAACTTCAGTTTGTCTCTTTTTTAAAATGTCGCGATCAGTTAACGTCTCATATAATACCCAGAAACTAGAATTCCATTAGGAAATACACACTGAGTACTTACTGTACTAAGTGCTTTCTTTTGCAATTAAGTGTTTCCTGACCCACCCGCAAGACGCTTGTTCTTGTTGACTTTTCTTTCCACCTGAGTGAAAAATAACCCAGCCGCTAGAAATGTGAAGTCTGTGAGGCATCGACCTTACCTACAGCCTGGAAATGTTTTCTAGGTGCACAGACACACTGCTCTCGCCGCAAACACCCAGTCTCAACAGAATATGCACACCACCGCTCTTGCCCGAGCGAAAGGGGAGATTCTGAGAGTCATTGAAATTCTTATTGAAAAGATGCCCACAGATGTCGTGGATCTTCTTGTGGAGGTAAGACTATTCTGTGCGGTTTTTTTTCTTTTTAAGTATTTATTTGATTGCACCAGCTCTTAGTTCCAGCACATGGTTCTTTAGTTGCAGCACATGGAATCTGGTCCCCTGACCAGGGATGGAACCCGGACGCCCTGCATTGGGAGCGTGGGGTCCTCCTCACCACTGGACCACCAGGGAAGTCCTAAGAATTCATAGCCTAAATTAAGCATTCTAGTGTAGTAATATAAATCAGCATCTTTATTTCCAACACCTCTAAAAGAAAGAAAGGTAACTAAAGTGAATGAACTTTTATATAATTTCTGAAAAGTTTATTTAAATTTCCTCAAAATGATTGTTATGTCCATTTACCATTCACATGAAATTGGTCTGTATTAGAGTAATATTTAAAGGTTATAATCTCTTTGGTATCTTTCATTATAAATAGAACATAGAGTGTGTTTGAATAAAAGCTACCTATCCTATATATAAAAATATGAAATGCCTTTCAAGTAAACAAGTCTGGTTTCTTTATTTTACTGTGTGCTCTCTTTAAAAAATTATTTTCATGGATAAGAGAAACGAAAGTCTATTGTATAATTATACTATGATTTTAGTAAATGTACTGTAACTTTAAAGTAAATATGACAATAATGAGAATTTTCATGCAAATGAGGCCTAAGTTAATAATTTAAATTATGGAAAATTACGTATTTGAAACTAATTTTAAATTTGTATCTTTTCTCTAAAGGTTATGGACATCATTATGTACTGCCTCGAAGGATCATTAGTTAAAAAGAAAGGTCTTCAGGAATGTTTTCCAGCTATCTGCAGGTAAAGAAGCCTTCTATAGCATGCAAAGTAAAAAAAGTTTTAGTAACAAATAATTTTAAACTGTTTTTTGAGTAGGATGAGTTAGTAATTGTGGCCAATTAGAAACCCTGTTATGAATTAATATCTACTTACTCTCTAAAACAATTTAATCAGCTTATACTAAGAAAATACAACTATAACAGAACCACTACTTGAAACTGGGTTGTGAAGAGGTTTTTCTCAAAACTGATAAAAAGGAGTAAGAGTTGCATCTATTAAATACGTCTGTTCGTATATCCATTACCCAAATTAGCTTTTATATTACAAACAGAAGAGTTAGGAAGCTTGAAGGAGAAGATACACTTTTCAGCAATAGAAATCTTCATGCCACCTTTTTCGTAGTATATTTTATTTTTAATATAAAAGCCAGTATTTGCATATTCTCCTACTGAGCACAGGCGATTTCCCTATGAGAATGAGAGCAGTTAACACTTTTATAACAGTGTTGCATAGGCGACATATAATTCTGGTCATTTGTGTGTGTGTGCGTGCCACGCTGTCGCTTCAAGCGTGTCCGACGCTTCCCAACCCTGTGGCCCACAGCCTGCCAGGCTCCTCTGTCCGTGAGGTTCTCCAGGCAAGGATACTGGAGTGGGTTGCCATGCCCTCCTCCAGGGGATCTTCCCGATCCAGGGATCGAACCCCCATCTCTCACGTCTCCTGCACTGGCAGGCAGGTGCTTTACCATAGCACCCCCTGGGAAGGCCCTTGTTTGTGTGTAGCATTTATCATTAGGAAATGATTTTTTTTTTAATGTCAAAATGTAATCATGTTTATTTTTCTTTTAAAGTAGTTTTTGGTTCTCAAAATGTTNGAACCCCCATCTCTCACGTCTCCTGCACTGGCAGGCAGGTGCTTTACCATAGCACCCCCTGGGAAGGCCCTTGTTTGTGTGTAGCATTTATCATTAGGAAATGATTTTTTTTTTAATGTCAAAATGTAATCATGTTTATTTTTCTTTTAAAGTAGTTTTTGGTTCTCAAAATGTTTATAGCTTGAGATACGCTTTTGTTAAAAAAATTTTTTTAATCTCCATGTGTTCAGTAGAAATAGTGTTAATGTCTGTTGAAGTTGTTTTAACAGTTTTTTTTGTGTGGAAAACAGAACAACCAGGTAGGCATAGTTATGTCACATTTTCCTTTTTAAGATAAGCGCAGTGATATCCTTACTGAACGTTTGTTCAGTTCAGTGAGTGTATTGCCCTGGAAAGCCTTGACTTCACAGTGGCGTTACACAGTGCATCGTTACACCTTTTGTATTTCCTGGCATTTCAGCAAACGTTTGCTGAATTAATTGTACTCTGCATCCTCCCATATCTTCCCTCGTATTTACAATGGATTTTATATCCTAGTCTCTTCATTTTGCTGTTTGTGATATATGCCACCAGAGATTAAATCACAAGCAGACGGAAACAGTTTACCTAATATGCATGTTGTACAGGTGCATATTTTCTTGTAATATAGATCAGGCATGTTAGAATACATTAATTTTGTAACATCGTGCCACATTTAATTCTGGTTTTTGTTCTTTTTATTGAAGATTATATATATTAAATCTTTTTTGTATAATTAACTGATGTTAAAAATACGTGTAGCTGTTATGTTCCCAGTCGACTGTTCTCTAAGGAAACATCTAAGCAAAAAATGGACATTTATCTGTCACTTAGTGAAAGCAAGGAAGCAGTTTTATTAGGAATTATCTTATTGAAGGTTAGCAAAGCGTTCCTTATAGCACCAGTGTCTGCTGTGAAAAATCCTTCAGCGTTTAAAGGGCCTGTCTCTTCCCTTGCCGAATGTCTGCCTCCTCCAGCATCCTCAGTTGCTCAAGTCCCTTTCATTTCTGCCAGTCCACTTTTGTTTGCAGTTGTTTAATCTCTGGAGAGGAAGGTTTCTGCCTGAATGCTAAAGAAACATATATAAGCTGAATGTTAATTTTTTATTTCTGATTTGGCTGAAAGCAATTGTATTTTATTAATTTAATACCATTTATTGAACACCTACTGTGTATCAGGTGCTAACTAGGCCCTGGGAATACAGTGAGGAATGAGATGTTGTCCTCAAGGAGCACAGGGTCTAATAGGGCAGGTAGTTAAAAGATAAATAACACCAGGGTGGGTGCTGTGTGTACGCTGGAGGAGAATTCCATACCGGGGCAGGGTTGGGCAGCAAAGGCAGTGCTTTACTCTGGATATGGGGGCTTTCAAAGTTCACAAAGAAGAGGCAGAGGAAGAACAACAATCATAAGGGGGTCTTAGGAAGTTCCGCAGAGAAGACAGACTAATAATACCCATTTCCTGGTGGAAGTGAAAGTCGCTCAGCTGTGTACTACTCTTTGCAACCCCATGGACTTTACAGGCCGGAATACTGGAGTGGGTAGACTTGGATCTTCCCAACTCAGGGATCAAACCCAGGTTTCCCGCATCGCAGGTGGATTCTTTACCAGCTGCTGCTAAGTCACTTCAGTCGTGTCCGACTCTGTGTGACCCCATAGATGGCAGCCCACCAGGCTCCCGCATCCCTGGGATTCTCCAGGCAAGAATACTGGAGTGGGTTGCCATTTCCTTCTCCAATGCATGAAAGAGAAAAGTGAAAGTGAAGTCGCTCAGTCTGTCCGACTGTTAGCGACCCCATGGACTGNGCTGCTGCTAAGTCACTTCAGTCGTGTCCGACTCTGTGTGACCCCATAGACGGCAGCCCACCAGGCTCCCCCATCCCTGGGATTCTCCAGGCAAGAACACTGGAGTGGGTTGCCATTTCCTTCTCCAATGCATGAAAGAGAAAAGTGAAAGTGAAGTCGCTCAGTCTGTCCGACTGTTAGCGACCCCATGGACTGCAGCCCACCAGGCTACTCTGTCCATTGGATTTTCCAGGCAAGAGTACTGGGGTGGGGTGCCACTGCCTTCCCCGGCTAGCACTATTAGGGGATTACAATTTTTTGTTGGGTATAAGGCATACAATACATCATGTTTGAGATCACCAATGGGAAGCAAACATAATGTGTAAGTTATTTTATTAAAGTAATAACCAATGCTTTTTCTTTTTCTGGTTACTGATGTATACATTTTGGCTGTAGGTGTTTTGTGTTGAATTCTGTCCTCCAAAAGGATACATTGAAATCCTAATCCTAAATACTTCAGAATTAGTATCTTTTCAGATTTAATTAGTTAAGATGAGATCATACTGGGGTATGGTGGACCTTAATGCTTCCATATGACTGAAGTCCTGATAACAAAAGGAGAAGCAGCACAGAGAAGAGAGTAATGAGAGGAGGATGGAGGCGGAGACTGGATGCATGTTGGTTGTTTCAAACCAAGGAACATCTGGGGCTACTGGAAACTGTGAGAGATGAGGAATTCTCCCGTACAGGTGTTAGAAAGAGCTTAGCCCTGCCGACAGCTTGAGTTTGGACTTCCACACTCCAGTATGGTGAGACAATAAGTTTCTGTTGTGATAAACCACCCAATTTGTGGTACTTTGTTACCGGCAGTCCTAGAGTGCTAATATAGGAGTTTTAGCCTTTATATTTTTAGAGGTCTAAAAAGATCAGTTTTCCTTCCAATCCCAAAGAAA
The DNA here is from genome assembly GCA_006410675.1 of Oreotragus oreotragus. Classification (NCBI taxonomy): domain Eukaryota; kingdom Metazoa; phylum Chordata; class Mammalia; order Artiodactyla; family Bovidae; genus Oreotragus; species Oreotragus oreotragus. The sequence continues at coordinate 15,665 of SJYX01011541.1, forward strand.
GTCAGTGCCAAAGAATGCTCAAACTACCACACAATTGTGTTCATCTCACATGCTAGTAAAATAATGTTCAAAATTCTCCAAGCCAGGCTTCAGCAATACGTGAACCATGAAGTTCCAGATGTTCAAGCTGCTTTTAGATAAGGCAGAGGAACCAGAGATCAAATTGCCAACATCCACTGGATCATCAAAAAAACAAGAGAGTTCCAGAAAAAACATCTACTCTGCTTTATTAACTATGCCAAAACCTTTGACTGTTGGAGAAGACTCTGTCAGTCCCTTGGACTGCAAGATCCAACCAGTTAAAGGAGATCAGTCCTGGGTGTTCATTGAAAGGAATGATGTTAAAGCTGAAACTCATGTGAAGAGTTGACTCATTGGAAAAGACCCTGATACTGGGAGGGATTGGGGGCAGGAGGAGAAGGAGATGACAGAGGGTGAGATGGCTGGATGGCGTCACCGATTGGATGGACATGAGTTTGGGTAAACTCTGGGAGTTGGTAATGGATAGGGAGGCCTGGTGTGCTGCGATTCATGGGGTCACAAAGAGTCAGACACGACTGAGCAACTGAACTGAACTGAAAGTTACGCTAGTGTCACAGATGGTAAAGAATCTGCCTGCAATGCAGGAGACCTAGTTTTGATCCCTGGGTCAGGAAGATCCCCTGGAGAAAGGAATGGCACCCCGCTCCAGTATTCCCGCCTGGAGAATTCCATGGACAGAGGAGCCTGGCAGTCTACAGTCCATGGGGTCACAAATAATCGAACACAACTGAGCAACAAAAATATAGTTATTTAAATCATCACAGAGATGCAGTGTTGCAGCTTGGCAGTGTAGAGATCAGAACCTGCCCCACGACTTGAGAGTGTGGCAAATGGCACCCTCATGATTGTCCTAGTAAGCATGCCAAATGGACATTCTTGGAGGGGGGCATGCTCTCTGTTCCATTTCACTGCCTACCCTGCCATCCATCCCCATGGAAACAAAACAAGTTATTGCTGATCAATAGGAGACGGCAATGGCAACCCACTCCATCACTCTTGCCTGGAAGAATCCCAGGGATGGGGGAGCCTGGTGGGCTGCCATCTATGGAGTCGCAAAGAGTCAGACACGTTTGAAGCGACTTAGCAGCAGCAAAGACTTAACTTTACTCTCTCTTTATGGTGTGCTAATCAAACTCCCCAGTATAGCTGTTCCCTAATGATCTCATGTGACCTCTGCCAATGAAAGTGTGGGCTGAAAGGAGCCATTTTGTCTTTCTACCATGGAGAGCAGGAGGGCCCCCTGACTTGCCAAATTATGTGTCTGTTTTTTCATTACACACTTGCCCCCTTTTCAGGGGACAATGCAGTAGTAATATTAGAACTTATTGTATTTCAGTTCTTCAGTGCTGTCTTTTTACCATGATGATAAATCAACTTGCTAGAGTTTCACTAGTTTGTTTTCCACATCTTTCTGGAATACCATACATTTTTAAAGATGCATAGCACAGAATTTTATAGAATGTAGACAGTGGTCTCTTTTAATTTAACTGTTGTTGTTCAATTGCTCAGTCATGTCCGACTCTTTGCATCATGCAAGGCTTCCTTGTCCTTCACTATCTGCTGAGGTTTGCTCAAACTCATGTCCATTGATTCAGTGATGCGATCCAACTATCTCATCCTTTGTTGCCCCTTTCTCCTGCCCTCAGTCTTTCCCAGCATTAGTGTCTCTTCCAGTGGGTTGGCTCTTTGCATCTGGTGGCCAAAATATTGGCTTTTCACCCTCATCATCAATCCTTCCAATGAATATGCAAGATTGATTTCCTTTAGGATTGACTGGTTTGATCTTGAAGTCCAAGGGATTCTCAAGAGCCTTCTCCAATACCACAATTCAAAAGCATCAATTCTTTGGTGTTCAGCCATCTTTATGATACAACTCTCATATTGGTATGACTACTAAAAAACCATACCTTTGACTATATGGACCTTTGTCAGCAAAATATTATATTTGTGAAAGGCTGTGATCTTTTTCATTCAAAATGATATATTATTACATATTTTGTTTTAATCTTTTTTGCAGTAGTATTCATTTTTCCCTTTAAAATTGTATTTAATAATAGTAAAAACTAAACAATAAATTTATAATCATTAACCAGCAAATAGTTCAGTAGTGATATATATATTTATGGTATTTCTTATATTGGGCTATTTTATTGAACTTTTCAAAATTCTTTTTCATTGTTTTTATAGTACTTTACTTTTCATTTTTTCTTGTCATTTATTTTTACTGAGGTAAAATTTACTTAAAATAAAATTTTAAATTGAAATACAGTGATTTTAGTTAATTATTTGCATATCTACTTCTCAGAATTTAGAATTTTTATGAATTTTTCTCTATAGAAAGTCATACTTATAAATGTTGTAGACTTTACAGACATTACCTAAATATTTTTTATACATTATTGTCATTGATATCCATTTGATAATCGTCCTAATAATATCTATTTCAAAACAAAAGATTTTCCATCAGCATAGTTGATGATTTGTTGATTCATTTAAGGAAACCTTTCTTTTTTTAACTTTTAAAAATCAACTTTACTGAGGCAGAGTTTATGCACAATATGCTTGTTAAGTGACTTCACTCTTGTCCAACTCTTTGCGACCCCATGGACAGTGGCCCACCAGTCTGTGTTGGGAGCCACGTTAGGCATTACTGACAAAATAGAGGCACGGCCACAACCCCCTCTCCTCATCTTGCAGGCACAGCCCTGAATGAAAGAGTTAGGCCTTGTGATTCTGACTTGTTCTTTCCTTTCTTCGGTTGAGTTGGCTGGAAAGAATGCTAAGGTGCTTGAGAAAAGCATGAGAAAGCACAAAGCCTTATGCAGTTGTGCCCAGAAAATAATCTATAAAGTAACCATTGACATTTGTTCAAGGATCTTTACAAAGAATGTTCCAGGATGAGCACGTAGGCCACAGCTTGAGGCCATGAGAAGAATTGTCTTCTGAGACCTGTTTGTGAGGGAAATATTTATGGCAAAAGAAGTTCGTTGAGTTTCAGTTCAGTTCAGTCACTCAGTCATGTCCTACTCTTTGTGACCCCATGAATCGCAGCACACCAGGCCTCCCTGTCCATCACTAACTCTTAGAGTTTACTCAGACTCACGTCTGTCTCT
>SJYX01011541.1:21204-32365 GCA_006410675.1 Oreotragus oreotragus
TGAGCATTACTTTACTAGCGTGTGAGATGAGTGCAATTGTGCAGTAGTTTGAGCATTCTTTGGCATTGCCTTTCTTTGGAATTGGAATGAAAACTGACCTTTTCCAGTCCTGTGGCCACTGCTGAGTTTTCCAAATTTGCTGGCATATTGAGTGCAGCACTTTCACAGCATCATCTTTCAGGATTTGAAACAGCTCAACTGGAATTCCATCACCTCCACTAGCTTTGTTCATAGTGATGCTTTCTAAGGCCCACTTGACTTCACAATCCAGGATGTCTGGCTCTAGATGAGTGATCACACCATCGTGATTATCTGGATCATGAAGATCTTTTTTGTACAGTTCTTCTGTGTATTCTTGCCACCTCTTCTTAATATTATCTGCTTCTGTTAGGTCCCTACCATTTCTGTCCTTTATTGAGACCATCTTTGCATGAAATGTTCCTTGGTATCTCTAATTTTCTTAAAGAGGTCTCTAGTCTTCCCCTTTCTCTTGTTTTCCTCTATTTCTTTGCATTGACCGCTGAAAAAGGATTTCTTGTCTCTTCTTGCTATTCTTTGGAACTCTACATTCACATGGTTATATCTTTCCTTTTCTCCTTTGTTTTTTGCCTCTCTTCTTTTCTCACTAATTTGTAAGGCCTTCCCAGACAGCCATTTTGCTTTTTTTGCATTTCTTTTCCATGGGGATGGTCTTGATCCCTGTCTCCTGTACAATGTCATGAACCTCATTCCATAGTTCATCAGGCACTCTATCTATCAGATCTAGTCCCTTAAATCTATTTCTCACTTCCACTGTATAATCATAAGGGATTTGATTTAGGTCGTACCTGAATGGTCTAGTTGTTTTCCTTACTTTTTTCAATTTAAGTCTGAATTTGGTATTAAGGAGTTCATGATCTGAGCTACAGTCAGCTCCTGGTCTTGTTTTTGTTGACTGTATAGAGCTTCTCCATCTTTGGCTGCAAAGAATATAATCAGTCTGATTTCGGTGTTGACCATCTGGTGATATCCATGTGTAGAATCTTCTCTTGTGTTGTTGGAAGAGGGTATTTGCTATGATTAGTGCATTTTCTTGGCAAAACTCTATTATTCTTTGTCCTGCTTCATTCCACATTCCAAGGCCAAATTTGCCTGTTACTCCAGGTGTTTCTTGATTTCCTATTTTTTCATTCCAGTCCCCTATAATGAAAAGGACATCTTTTGGGGGTCTTAGTTCTAAAAGGCCTTGTAGATCTTCATAGAACTATTCAACTTCAGCTTCTTCAGCATTACTGGTTGGGGCATAGACTCGGATTACCGTGATATTGAATGGTTAGCCTTGGAAACGAACAGAGATCATTCTGTCTCTTTTGAGATTGCATTCAAGTACTGCATTTCAGACTCTTTTGTTGACCATGATGACTACTCCATTTCTTCTGAAGGATTCCTGCCCTCAGTAGCAGATATAATGGTCATCTGAGTTAAATTCACCCTTTCCAGTCCTTTTTAGTTGGCTGATTCCTAGAATGTCGATGTTCACTCTTGCCATCTCCTGTTTCACCACTTCCAATTTGCCTTGATTCATGGACCTGACAATCCAAGTTCCTATGCAATATTGCTCTTAGAGCATCGGACCTTGCTTCTATCACCAGTCACATCCACTGCTTGGTATTGTTTTTGCTGACTTTAGGGTTTAGGAATAACTAAGAATAACTAGAAGCCTTTTTAGGAGTAGAGACTTCCCTAGTGGCTCAGAGGGTACAGTGTCTGCTTACAATGTAGGAGACCTGGGTTCAATCCCTGAGCTGGGAAGATCCTCTGGAGAAGGAAATGGCAACCCACTCCAGTACTCTTGCCTGGAAAATCCCATGGATGGAGGAGCCTGGTAAGCTACAGTCCGTGGGGTCGTAAAGAGTCAGACATGACTTAGTGACTTCACATTACCTTACCTAAACTTTTTAGGAGATAGTGATCTTAAGATGCTAGGGGCAAACAGGATTTAGAAAGATAAGAAATAAACTGAGGAATGTAGCATGAGTTACAATGTTATCACAAGTTTAATATAGGACACATAAGAGAAAGTAGATAATAGATAGTAAAGCTGATTCTGAGAGAATAGCTGAAGCAGGAGCACTGTTTGTAGGACAATGATGATTTCTGGAAACAGTAAATCTGGGTGGGGACAGCTCAAAATGTCAAACCTCTGACCTAATGTTTTTGTTAAAGTATAAAAGAAAACCTGAAGCTTGAAATAAACATGTAGTTCCGTACTCTGTGTCAGAGGCTACATCATCGTCCGCCGACACGGCTCACCCCTTCAGGATGATTCCCTGGCTGCCAGAGCTGGACTCCAGCAAGTCTGCTCTGTCCATGGGATTCTCCAGGCAAGAATACTGAAGTGGGTTGCCATGACCTCCTTCAGGGGATCTTCCTGACCCAGGGACTCCATCTGCATCTTTTAGGTCTCCTGAATTGGCTGGAAGGTTCCTTATCATTAGTGCCACCTGGGAAGCCCTTATATACCAAAAAAGAGCCTATTTTAAGTGTATATTTTGATGAGGTTTTGAAAATCTTCACCTCAGATTGGGACTTGAACCCACTTGGCCAGGATTCCAAACCCAGCCAAAACCCACAGTCTTCCAACTGAGATTACACAGTTGGTTTCAGGATTTAATGAAGCTCAGAAGGAAATCAATGAGAGATAAAGTGATAGGTAAGAAGTGGATTTATTTAGAGAGAAACATATTCCATAGACAGAGTGCGGGCCATCTCAGAAGATCAGAGTGGCCTATAGGGAAACTTTTAACAAATTATGATGAATTTAAATTTTCAAACATTATTATGCTACAGAATTTAATTTTATAGAGTCTTATTTAATTTTGAAATGTATTAACTTATTTAACATCATGGAAAGAATTAGGTTCAGAACTAAAGGTAAAATGTACCTAATTTGATTTTTTTTTAAATAAAGAATCTAAAACCATAAGAACTTAGGTGAGAGATGAGATGACACTGATTTAGAGAAGTCATTTATTTGTTTAATATCAATGGACATGAGTTTGAGTAAACTCTGGGAGTTGGAGATGGATAGGGAGGCCTGGCATGATGCAGTGCATGGGATCACAAAGAGTCAGACACAACTGAGTGACTGAACTGAACTGAACTGAATCCTAAAGAATATAATGTACTCATTTCGGCTTCTGTGTTTTGATACCATTCTCTTTGAAAACTGGGGTTGACAAATAAAATAAATATGTTTATATAATATATTCTGCTTCTAGATCAATAGGACAGGTTTGAAAATAGTAATGAACAGTTGTTGCTTTAATATTAATTAGACCTGTATACAGTAAATGATTCATATAGGTTATGTCACAAATAATTTTTTAGAATTCAATGACCCTAAAAGATCACCCCTCTTCATTTGCCAAGGTGAGTTTTTCTTTTTTTTTTTTTCATTTTCCACAAATTTTTGGCAAATGATTAACACAATATATGTCACATGATTAAACTGTAGAAGTACCGACTGTAACAATATCAGGAAATAACATTTAGTTGTCAAAGGCCAGAAGCAGATATAAGTTAAGAAAAATCAGAGTGCTGTTCTTTGCATGCCAGGGCTTCCTCATGGAGTAGCTGTCATTAGAAAAACTAAATAACTAAATGATGAGCTGCTACATTTGGAAACTTTCCAAGCATGCTCTAAAGTATTTCTTATGCAAACATAGTGGGTCATGTGGCAAGACATCTATTCAAAGTCAGCATCAGAGAAAATGTAGGAATAAGTATGCCAATTCATCAGCCAACCTCTCTTTTCTTAATGTGAAAGTGAGCATTTGCCTCAGGGAGCAAGGTTTCTTTAACACTTAACTTCTAGTATTAGAGTGATCAGCAGAAGGGAAAATTGGGAATTTTCTTACATTTCTTTGTTGTTGTTCAGTCACTAAGTCATGTACGACTCTTTGGAACCCCATGGACTGCAGCATACTAGGCTCCTCTGTCCTTCACTATCTCCTAGAGTTTACTCAAATTCATGTCCTTTGAATTGGTGATGCTGTCTAACCACCTCATCCTCTGCCACCCTCTTCTCCTTTTGCCTTCAATCTTTTCTAGCATTAGGATCTTTTCAAATGAGTCAGCTGTTTACATCAGGTAGCCATAGTACTGTAGATTCAGCTTTAGCATCAGTCCTTCCAATGAATATTCAGAGTTGATTTCCATTAGAATTGACTGGTTTGATCTCTTGCAGTCCAAGGGACTCTCAAGAGTTTAATTCAGCACCACAGTTCAAAAGCATCAATTCTTTGGCACTCAGCCTTCTTTATGGTCCATTTCTCATATAGGTACATAGCTACCGGAAAAGCGATAGCTTTGACTATACAGATGTTTGTCAGTAAAGTGACGTCATTTCAGTTCAATTGCTCAGTCATTTCTCACTCTTTGCAACCCCCTGGACTGCAGCACACCAGCTTCTTTATCTATCACCAACTCCCAGAGCTTGCTCAAACTCATGTCCATCTAGTTGGTGATGCCATCCAGCCATCTCATCCTCTGTCATCCTCTTCTCCTGCCTTCAATTTTCTCCAGCATCAGGGTCTTTTCCAATGAGTCAGTTCTTCTCATCAGGTGGCCAAAGTATTGAAACTTCAGCCTCAGCATGAGTTCTTCTAATGAATATTCATGACTGATTTCTTTTAGAATTGACTGGTTTGATCTCCTTGCAGTCCAAGGGACTCTCAAGAGTCTTCTCCAGCACCACAGTTCAAAAGCATCACTTCTTCGGCACTCAACTTTCTTTATAGTCCAAATCTTACATCCATACATGGCTACTGAAAAAACCATAGCTTTGACTAAACAGACCTTTGTCAGCAAAATAATGTCTCTGCTTTTTAATATGCTATCTAGTTTGGTCATAGCTTTTCTTCCAAGGAACAAGCATCTTTTTATTTCATGGCTGCAGTTACAATTTGCAGTGATTTTGAAGACCCCCAAAATAAAGTCTCTCACTGCTTTAGTTGTTTCCCCATCTGTTTGCCATGAAGTGATAGGACTGGAGGCCATGATCTCAGTTTTCTGAATGTTGAGTTCCAAGCCAGTTTTTTCACTCTTCTCTTTTACCCTCATCAACAGGCTCTTAAAAACTATCATGTAGAAGCAGATATGCAAATGACAGAGAATTGTAGCAATTCAGTTTTCATCTGGTACTATAGTGATGATAGTAGCTCAAGTGAAGAATGATATATTACAGTTCTCTGTCATTTGTTTATCTATTTCTACATGGTAGTTTTTAAGTTGCTAAGTTTTTCTTTTATTTCATGAGTCATAACAGCTCGTGTGGAACAATGAGTGAGGCATCATTATAAGTTACTGCTATTAAATAGAAATATCCTGAAGGGCTTATTTGAGAGATGTAAAACATCAAGAGTTTTCCTGGAATAGTAATTTAACCATGCATTCACTGACTTTCAGTAGACCATCAAGTCTACCTTTATCAACAATTCTGTACAGTTCATGTAAGCCACAGTTTCATATTGAAAAGGAGAAAAGGAAAAATTAGCTCACCCACATCTATGTGTGCATATTATACTATAGTGTTTTATAAAAAATAAACTTAAAAATTAGCAGTATACTATGTATAGTTACATTATTCATATGTGTGGAAGACAGACACTGAAATTATCCACAGCAATTTCTGATTCTGTGTAATTGTCTCCTTTTGTATGTAGGTTGGACCTTTGATTTGTTCTCAAATGTAGAATATAACAAAGATGATAGAATGACATCCCTATGATTATATTACTGGATATGTAATCCATCTTCCTGGGCTTTCCTGGTGGCTCAGCAGTAAAGAATCCACCTGCAATATAAGAGACACAGGTTTAGCTCTTGGGTTGGGAAGCCTTGGAGAAGGAAATGGCAACCCACTCCAGTATTCTTGCCTGGAAAATCCCATGGACAGAGGAGCCTGGCAGGCTACAGTCCTTCGGGTAGCAAAGAGTCAGATAGGACATAGAGACTGAATAACAACAACAATCTATCTTCCTAGCCAACTCACATTTTTTTAAATCCTCTGCTGGCTTTAAAGAAGCACAATGTCATGAATTAGCTGTCATGCTTAGATACCTATGTGGAAAGAAATTGCAAGCAGGCACCAGGTTCTGAGGGTTACCTCCAGAACAAAACCTAACACACTCAGACCTGCAACCATAAGGAAATGAATTATGTTAACAACCAAGGGATCTTGGAAATATACCATTCTTCACTTGAGCCTCTACCGTCACTAGAGTCCCAGATGACAACTGAATTGCTAGAGTTCTCTGTCATTTGATTATCTGCTTCTCTATTTCCTGAACATGTCAATAACAATTATTTAAAAGTTATGGGATATAAATATAGATTGGTATAGTCTCTTTTTATTGACTGTTTTCTTGGGCTTTTAGGTCATACAATCTTAGTCTTGGAATATTCACTAACCTTTTAAAATGCAAAATATTGTTTATAAAACAAAATATTGTAGAGAATCCATATGATTTATCCTCTCCTAGAGACAGCTGAAGGTTTTTTTCTAGTAGGCAGAGAGAGATGGAACCTAATTACTTTAATCCAAACGTGGACTAAACAGAGTCAAGCCTCAATTATAGTATTAGTAAATTCACTCTACCTTTCAGATTTTGCTCCTAATGAAAGTGAAATTTTTAACTGCTCATTTGTGTCTTACTCTTTGAGACTGCCATGGACTGTATCCCATCAGATTCCTCTGTCCATGGGATTCTCCAGGTAAGACTACTGAAGTCCATAGCCATCCCCTTCTCGAGGGATTGAACTCAGATCTCCTGCATTGCAGGCAGATTGTGTAGTGTCCGAGCTACAATGAAACTGTATACAAAGACCAGTGTCCTTGTCTTATGAAGTAAAACACTGACTCAAGAGTTAATGACTGGGAAAGCTGAAGACTGAAGATGTAGAAACAAAGAATAGATGTTGGGCTGGGGAACTGGTAACAATTTATACTGAATCTACCTCATAGTGGAATCACCAAATTCACAGTTCCCAGACAGACACAGATAAAAGCCTGACACACATTCCTAAGTTTTGTTTTTACAAGATAATGTTTTTACATCAGATGAAAAGTGCTGATCATAAGAACATAGACACTACACTGGTTTGAACCAGAAGGTTGATGATGCAGATTCCCCATTACCTCATTACCAACCAACCAATCAGAAGAGTGTCCACAAGCTGATCACATCCTGCTCCTTGAACTAGTACTGTAAGATTCCTTGCTACCCTGTCCAGGATGGAACACACAGCCTTGAGGGCAAGAGACTGCTGTGCCCTCCTCTGCCTGGCAAAGCAATAAAGCTATTCTTTTCTGCTTCATCCAAACCCCTGCCTCCAAGATTCAGTGTAGTGCCTGTGTACAGAGGCCAAGACTCAGTAACCCAAGGGTGAATCTTTAGAAAGGGACATGGTTTCAGTGTTCACCAGGAATCCTTCTTCTGTGAGGACTTTAAAATCAGTCATCATCTTCTCAGGCTTCTGAGAACTCTATTTTGCTCTGAATTTTTGTTGTTGTTGTTGCCTGTTAGGTACCTGATCCATTTAGCTTCGAATTAGAAAACATATTGATGGTAAAAGTAGGCATAGATTTGAAGTCTCTCAAGTATCAAATTTTGTATGTTCAGCACCTTCTAGGGAATATTAAAAGCTGTGCTGGTTTCTCCATCAACCTGGGAATTACTTTTATTTGAGTAATAGCTGGATTTAAAAATTATATGTTCTCATTGTCCTGTCCAGTACCAGAAATGGAAATATTCCTCAGGGAAAAGTGGCTACTCAAAGGCAGCTTATCTCTTCATTTTCTTTCCTCTCTAGAATCTTAACCCATCCATGCTCTTTAGAATCTCTCTGAGACCTTTAAAAAGATAAATAGTATTTTCCCATCTTTTTCCAGTTATTCTCAGTGGATTCATTGATTTTTGAAGTTACTCCAGTCTGCCTAGAAGCAAAAGTCCTTCCACATTCATTTACATTTCCTAGCATATACATATGGAGACAGAGACAGATTGATTTTTTTCAGGCAAATATGAAACATGATAATTTCCCTTAATGTTTTGCACTGGTACTTTAAAAAATTTTTACTGAAATTCTTCAAATAAATTCATGACATGCTTATAAACCATTTCCCAAACACAGGTATATTTTCAACTTTGTTTAGCTTCATTCATATGCCTGAAAAAAGAAGTTACACGTTTCATCCTATAGATGTTTCATACTTCTTAAGATATATTTCATTGTTTGTTCTCATTTTTCTCCTTATTCTTTATTATAATTTGCATAAATATATATGTATACATATATACATATTTGAAGATAAATATTTCTTTCAGTGTCTAAAATTAAATAATAATATAAAACCATTATGTTACTTTTGACACTAATTCCATATTCCATACATAGTTTTTGAAAGTCTTATGATTTTAGATGCAGATTATTATAGTAAATTTGATTTTAATATTATATACCTTACATCAAGTAATTGTATCTTAACATATGCATTAATTGTCATACTGAAAAAATAGTTTTACTGGTTTTAATGTTTACATCATTTCTTTGATATGTTGTTGTTGTTCAGTTGCTCAGCCTGTCAGACTCTTTGCAACTCCATAACTGCAGCAAGCCAGGGTTCCCTGCCCTTCACCAACTCCTGGAGCTTCCTCAAACTCATGTTTATTGAGTCAGTGATGCCATCCAACCATCTCATCCTCTATTGTCCCCTTCTCCTATGCCTTCAATCTTTTCCAGCATCAGAATCTTTTCAAATGAGTCAGCTCTTTGCATCAGATGGCCAAAGTATTGGAGTTTCAGATTCAGCATCAGTCCTTCCAATGAATATTTAGGATTGATTTCCTTTAGGATTGACTGGTTTGATCTCCTTGCAGTCCAAGGGACTCTCAAGAGTCCTCTCCAACAACATGGTTCAAAAGCATCAATTCTGCAGTGCTCAGCTTTCTATATAGTCCAACTCTCAATATCCACATGTGACTATTGCAAAAACCGTGACTTTGACTAGATAAACCTTTGTCAGCAAAGTAATGTCTCTGCTTTTTAATATGCTGTAGGAGCAAGTGTCTTTTAATTTTGTGGCTTCCGTCGCCATCTGCAGTGATTTTGGAGCCCCCCAAAAAATAGTTTTTCACTGTTTCCATTGTTTCTCCATCTATTTGCCATGAACTGAAGGGACTGGATGCCATGATTTTTGTTTTTTGAACGTTGAGTTTTAAGCCAGCTTTTTCACACTCATCCTTCATCTTCATCAAGCGGCTCTTTCTTTAGTTTTTTGCTTTCTGCCATAAGGGTGGTATCATCTGCATATCTGAGGTTATTAATATTTCTCCTGGCAATCTTGATTCCATCTTGTGCTTCATCCATTCCAGCATTTTGCATAATGTATTCTGCATAGAAGTTAAACAAGCAGGGTGACCATATACAGCCTTGACGTATTCCTTTCCGATTTGGAACCAATTCATTGTTCCGTTTCTGGTTCTAACTGATATTTCTTGATCTGCATACAGGTTTCACAGGAGACAAGTAAGGTGGTGTGGTATTCCTATCGCTTTAAGAATTTTCCACAGTTTGTTGTGATCCACACAAAGGCTTTAGCATAATCTATGAAACAGAAATAGATATTTTTCTGGAACACTCTTGCTTTTTCAGTGATCCAATAGATGTTGGCAATTTGATCTCTGCTTCCTCTGCATTTTGTAAATCCAGCTTAAACATTTCGGAATTCTCAGTTTACATAGTGTTGAAGCTTGGCTTGGAGAATTTTGAGCATTACTTTGCTAGCATGTGAAATGAGTGCAATTGTGAGGTAGTTTGAACATTCTTTGGCATTGCCCTTCTTTTGGATTAGAATGAAAGTTGAATTTTTCCAGTCCTGTGGCCACTGCTGCCTTTTCCATATTTCCTGGCATATTGTGTGGAGCACTTTAACAGCATCTTCTTTTAGCATTTGAAATAGCTCAGCTAGTATTCCACCACCTCCACCTGCTTAGTTTGTAGTGATGTTTCCTAAGGCCCACTTGACTTTCCACTCCAAGATGTCTGGCTCTAGATTATTGATTACACCATTGTGGTTATTTGGTCATTAAGACCTTTTTTTGTATAGGTCTTGTATTCTTGCCACCTCTTCTTTATATCTTCTGCTTTTATACGTGACATTCCTTATTGTTGAGTTTTCTATGTGATTTATTTATCAAAATACTAGTATTTTTCAAATACTATTTGACATATTTATTTATCAGAAGTGTAATGATTCCTAGTCTTGTGTATTAACTTGTTTCACAAATGTGTATTAGCCTGGCTGCATATATAATATTTTCCACAGTATTTTATAGGGGGAAGAATTGTTGTAGATATATGGCTCTGAAGTGTTCCCTATGCACCATTCACCACTCTGGATTTCCTGCATATTTGAAGGATATTTACCCTGCATTAATAGCAGTGGTACATAATTGCAGTGGCTTTCTAATGCTAAATTTCTACATAGAGGATAATTCATTAGCTATCATGGGAGAGTTGAGCTTAGTGTAATTTCTCAGGAGTTTTACTTATGTTCCCTTTTGATGTTTGAAGAAAGGAAAAGTAATTGTTATGGGTTACTTACTATGGATTTGTATTTACAAAGACGAAAGTTGGGATGTGTCAGAGCAAGGTAGTTACATATGGTTTGTGGGGGACAGTTGGTGCGTATTATTTTCTGTTTGATCCTCATAGGAGTTTTTCATTCTGTAAAAATTAGCTATAATATATCTGTGCTTTATAAATGGTTGATAATTTGTAGAACTTTTGGAAATTTTTTCAGATAAGGAAAATGTTATTCTGTACTTAAAAAAATGCTTCTTCTATGTTTTCTATTTTCTTATTTACATTTTATTTATTTATTTATTTATTTTGCAGTTGTGGCACATGGGCTTAGTTGCTCTGAAGCATGTGGGATCTTCCTGGATCAGGCATCAAACCTATGTGCCCTGCATTGGCAGGTGGATTCTTTTTTTTTTTTCCCAAACATGAACCGCCCCCCTCCCCCCACCTCCCACCCCACATCATCCCTCCGGATCATCCCCATGCACCAGCCCCAAGCATCCTGCATCCTGCATCGAACACAGACTGGCGATTC
>SJYX01011541.1:49995-70634 GCA_006410675.1 Oreotragus oreotragus
CTTATATGCAGAGTACATCATGAGAAACTCTGGACTGAATGAAGCACAAGCTGGAATCAAGACTGCCAGGAGAAATTATCAATAACCTCAGATATGCAGATGACACCATCCTTATGGCAGAAAGTGAGGAAAATTTAAAGAGCCTCTTGATGAAAGTGAAAAAGGAGAGTGAAAATTTTGGCTTAAAACTCAAAATTCAGAAAACTGAGATCATGGCATCTGGTTCCATCACTTCATGGCAAATAGATGAGGAAACACTCGAAACAGTGGTGGACTTTATTTTTTTGAACTCCAAAATCACTGCAGATGGTGATTGCAGCCATGAAATTAAAAGACACTTACTCCTTGGAAGGAAAGTTATGACCAACCTAAATAGCATATTAAAAAGCAGAGACGTTACTTTGCCAAAAAAAGTCCATCTAGTCAAGGCTATATTTTTTTCTAGTAGTCATGTATGGATGTGAGAGTTGGACTAGAAAGAAAGCTCAGTGCTGAAGAATTGATACTTTTGAACTGTAGTGTTGGAGAAGACTCTTGAGAGTCCCTTGGACAGCAAGGAGATCCAACCAGTCTATCCTGAAGGAAATAAGTCCTGAATATTCATTGGAAGGACTGATATTGAAGCTGAAACTCCAATACTTTGGCCACCTGTTGCAAAGAACTGACTTATTTGAAAAGACCCTGATGCTGAGAAAGATTGAGGGTGGGAGCAGAAGAGGATGACAGATGATAGGATGGTTGGATGGCATCACTGACTCAATGGACATGCGTTGGGTAAACACCAGGAGTTGGTTATGGACAGGGAGGCCTTGAGTGATGCAGTACATGGGGTCACAAAGAGTCAGACAGAACTGAGTGACTGAACTAAACTGATACACATTATAAAATGTCATACATGTTTTGTTTAAAAAATTTAAGCTCCATTTTAAGCAAAATATTTTTAAAATAGAAATATTACTTGATAAGTCTCATAATTGCTTTTGTTAATGAGTTACATATACTTGTAATCATCCCTAAGTGTCATTATGAATTTACCTGAAACATAAAAATAAACACTCTAAAGATGGTTACCCAAGACAGGATTTATGATTGTAGACAAATGAGCAAAAACAGCTTTATTGATAATTATTAAAGGATGTCGTACACGTTTCAAAAAGAAATGTCCTTATTTGGAAGCTTATAAATGCAATTTTTCCAGTTAATTATAGCTATTCAGTATATTTGAATATATATATATTTTATATATATTTCATATATAAAATGTATATATTTATATTATATAGATACAATTTCAGCATGCTAAAATGGCACATCATTTTCATTAACCAAATATAAAATATAAACAAGATGTTAAGAAACTATGAAATTTGATTAGCATAGACTGGAAATATACNAGTTAACTATAGCTATTCAGTATATTTGAATGTATATATTTTTATATATATTTCATATATAAAATGTATATATTTAAATTATATAGATATAATTTCAGCATGCTAAAATAACACATCATTTTCATTAACCAAATATAAAATACAAACAAGATGTTAAGAAACTATGAAATTTGATTAGCATAGACTGGAAATATACACTAATTTTTATCATATATTTTAATTCAAATATCTGAATACATTCTTTTGCAGTTTACACTCATTAGCTAACTTTAAGTATAATTAAAAATAATAAACATTAGAAGGCTTCAGTAAAGTATTCTTTTAAAAACTTAACTTGAGGGATGTGGCCAAGATAGTGGAATAAAAAGACCCTGAGATCACCTCCTCCCATGACAAAACCAAAATTATAACCACTTACAAAGAAACTACCAATGAGATGACTTGAAGATCAGCAGAAATTATTTTCCACAACTAAGGACATGGAGGAACCACAAGATGGATAGGAAGAGAAGAGAAACAATATAGTCAGGACCCACACCCATGAATAGGCAACCCACAAATGGAATGATTATCACAATTACAGAGGTCTTCCCCAGGAGGCGTCTGAGCTCCATATCAAGCCACCCAGAGCGGGGGTCCTTCACTGGGAAAACATGCTTCAGAAGGTCTAGTATTTAAAATCAGAGGGACTTATGCTTAGGAGAGCCAGAGAGCAGTAGGAAACAAGAGATTTCACTTTTAAATGGCACATACAAAAGCTCGCATGATTCAAGTCCCAGTGTGGAGGTAACAGTTTGAAAGGAACTAGGGTCAGACTCACTTGCTGATCTTGCAGAGACTCTCAGAGAGGCAGTGGACATCTGGGACCCTCCTTGGGGATGGGGAAGCTCGTGGCAGCCATTTTAAGAGCTCATTTTACTATAACACCAGCACAAGAAAAGTAGCTAGTTGTGTAAAAGGAATTCACATGAGACTATCAGTTGACTTTTCAGCAGCAACTTTGTAGGCCAGAAGGAAGAGACACAATATATTCAAAGTGATGATAGGAAAACACTTATTGCCAAGGTCCAGCCCCCCACAGGATCCAGGGGAACCTGCAGGAGAAATGGCGTCAGTGAAGAGAATGATTTAGAGAGAGAGATAAAGAAAGAATGTTGCAGATAAGAAAATAGAGGAGAGAAAGAGGCTGATATTCCTTTGTTTACACAGAAAGCCAATAAAGCCCCAAGACAAGGGAATTGCTCTGTTCACGGAGGCTGCAGACGCCCTCCTGGTCTCCCAAGCGAGTGAAGACGCAGAGCACCTTCCTATTCAGGTCTTAGAAGCCCAATAGGAAAGTGAATGCAGAGAGCCTCTATGCTCCAAGGGATCAGCCTGAAAAAGAGAGTAATAGAGAGAAAAAAAGAAAAAAAGAAAGACACGGGGTGACCAAGCTTCTTCAGTGAGCGAGGCCTGTAACTTTATTTTCAAAAGGAACTTTTATACCTTGACTTGTACATAGAGGGAAATGAAGATGCAAAGTAATAAAGAGTCAGCCCAAACATTATATCTGTTCTGTCTTTATCGAAACCAGGATTTTTTCTGCATATCTTTCCCATAAACATTGTTGTGTACATTATCTTCTGGTCTTGGAGGCCTGTGGACATTTTATGACCCTCTTATTGTAAAGGGTGCTCAACCAGAAAACTTATGTTCCCTTGAAATGTTTTTCCTTTATATATTTAATCTATGTCAGCCTCAGAAAGTAGTAAATAGAGTTACATTTCTCACAGAGCAAAGGTACAGTGAGTTACAACAAAGAAAGAATCAATTAGCTCAAAGGTCTGATATGGTTAATTTCAAGGCTATTGCTTGTTTTTCTTAAATTCTAACTACATTAACTATTGCACTCCCAGGTGCACAGTTGATAAGAGATATGGGAACTTGGCACCAAGCACTGGCTCAACAATGAAATCTTACACCAACACTATTCTAATAGCTTTTAACTCTTTGAAAGGCTCTTTATTTTTAGGCTTCCCGTCCTTATTACCAAATTCAGACTTAAATTGAAGAAAGTAGGGAAAGCTGCTAGACCATTCAGGTATGACCTAAATCAAATCCCTTATCATTATACAGTAGAAGTGAGAAATAGATTTAAGGGACTAGATCTGATAGATAGAGTGCCTGATGAACTATGGATGGAGGTTCATGACATTGTACAGGAGACAGGGATCAAGACCATCCCCATGGAAAAGAAATGCAAAGAAGCAAAATGGCTGTCTGGGGAGGCCTTACAAATAGCTGTGAAAAGAAGAGAGGCGAAAAGCAAAGGAGAAAAGGAAAGATAAGCATCTGAATACAGAGTTCCAAAGAATAGCAAGTAGAGATAAGAAAGCCTTCCTCAGCGATCAATGCTAAGAAATAGAGGAAAACAACAGAATGGGAAAGACTAGAGATCTCTTCAAGAAAATTAGAGATACCAAGGGAACATTTCATGCAAAGATGGGCTTGATAAAGGACAGAAATGGTCTGGACCTAACAGAAGCAGAAGATATTAAGAAGAGGTGGCAACAATACACAGAAGAACTGTACAAAAAAGATTTTCATGACCCAGATAATCACGATGGTGTGATCACGTACCTATAGCCAGACATCCTGGAATGTGAAGTCAAGTGGGCCTTAGGAAGCATCACTAACAAACAAAGCTAGTGGAAGTGGAATTGAGCTATTTCAGTTGGGCTATTTCAAATCCTAAAAGATGATGCTGCGAAAGTGCTGGACTCAATATGTCAGCAAATTTGGAAGACTCAGCAGTGGCCACAGGATTGGAAAAAGTCAGTTTTCATTCCAATCTCAAAGAAAGGCAATGCCAAAGAATGCTCAAACTACCGCACAACTGCACTCATCTCACATGCTAGCAAAGTAATGCTCAAAATTCTCCAAGCCAGGCTTCAATAGTATGTGAACCATGAACTTCCAGATGTTCAAGCTGGATTTAGAAAAGGCAGAGGAACCAGAGTTCAAATTGCCAACATCCATTGGATCATGGAAAAAGCAAGAGAGTTCCAGAAAAACATCTACTTCTGCTTTATTGACTATGCCAAAGCCTTTGACTGTGTGGATCACAATAAACTGTGGAAAATTCTGAAAGAGATGGGAATAACAGACCACCTGACATGCCTCTTGAGAAACCTGTATGCAGGTCAGGAAGCAACAGTTAGAACTGGACATGGAACAACAGACTGGTTCCAAATCAGGAAAGGAGTATATC
This sequence comes from Oreotragus oreotragus, assembly GCA_006410675.1. NCBI lineage: Eukaryota > Metazoa > Chordata > Mammalia > Artiodactyla > Bovidae > Oreotragus > Oreotragus oreotragus. The sequence continues at coordinate 54,640 of SJYX01011541.1, forward strand.
AAAGCTGTATATTGCCACCCTGCTTATTTAACTTATATGCAGAGTACATCATACAAAATGCTGGGCTGGATGAAGCACAAGTTGGAATCAAGACTGCTGGGAGAAATCTCAATAACCTCAGATATGCAGATGACACCACTCTTATGGCAGAAAGTGAAGAACTAAAGAGCCTCCTGATGAAAGTGAAAGAAGAGAGTGAAAAATCTGCCTTAAAACTCAACATTCAGAAAACTAAGATCATGGCATCCAGTCCCATCACTTCATGGCAAAAAGATGGGGAAACAGTGGAAACAGTGACAGACTTTATTTTCTTGGGCTCCAAAATCACTGCAGATGGTGATTGTAGCCATGAAATTAAAGATGCTTGCTTCTTGGAAGAAAAGCTATGACCAACCTAGACAACATATTAAAAAACGGAGACATTACTTTACCAACAAAGGTCCGTCTAGTCAAAGCTATAGTTTTTCCAGTAGTCATGTATGGATGTGAGAGTTGAACCATAAGGAAGGCTGAGTGATGAAGAATTGATGCTTTTGAACTGTGGTGTTGGAGAAGACTCAAGAGTCCCTTGGACTGCAAGGAGATCCAACCAGTCCATCCTAAAGAAAACCAGTCCTGAATATTCATTGGAAGGACTGATGCTGAAGCTGAAACTCCACTGCTTTGGCCCCCTGATGCAAAAAGCCAACTCACTGGAAAAGACCCTGATGCTGGAAAAGACTGAAGGTGGGAGGAGAAGGGGACGACAGAGGAGGAAAGGGTTGGATGGCATCACCGGAGTGATGGACCTGAGTTTATGCAGGCTCCGGGAGGTGGTGATGGACAGGGAAGCCTGGCGTGCTGCAGTCCATGGGGTCACAAAGAGTCGGACACGACGAAACAACTGAACTGTGTGTCCCTCAGCCTCCTTATCCATTCAGCTGTTGACTGACATCTAGGCTGCTTCCATGTCCTAGCTACTGTAAACACTGCTACAGTGAACACCGGTGTACATGTGTCTTAGTGAGCAGTGTGGAGCGTATTTTCACGTGTTTATTGCTCATGTGGATGTCTCCTTTGCAGAAACGACGAAACAACTGAACTGTGTGTCCCTCAGCCTCCTTATCCATTCAGCTGTTGACTGACATCTAGGCTGCTTCCATGTCCTAGCTACTGTAAACACTGCTACAGTGAACACCGGTGTACATGTGTCTTAGTGAGCAGTGTGGAGCGTATTTTCACGTGTTTATTGCTCATGTGGATGTCTCCTTTGCAGAAATGTCTGTTTAGGTCTTCTGCTCATGTTTTGATTGGGTTGTTTTCCCCATATTGAGCTGCATGAGCTGCTTATATATCTTAGAGACTAATTCTTTGTCAGTTGTTTGCAATTGTTTTCTCCCATTCCGAGGGCTGCCTTTCATCTTATTTACAGTGCCTTTTGCTGTGCAAAGGATTTTAAGTTTAATTAGGTCTCATTTGCCTTTTTTTTTTAATTTATATTACTTTAGGATATGGGTCAAAGAGGATCTGATCTTGTGATATTTTTAAATTAAGGTATGAACATTGGTTTTTTAGATACAGTGTTACTGCACAATTAATAGACTACAGTATAGTATAAACATAATTTTTATGTACACTGGGAAACAAGGTTTGCTGACTGCTTTACTGTGATACGCGTTCTACTGCGATGTCTGGAACCAAACCCGCAGAATCTCTCAGGTTATCAGTAAGTCAGTTACTGCAGGCAATTATGTCATGAAATGGCCAAAGGACATCACCAAGGCACCCTTGTTGGATTACCTCCTCTGATTCGTACTGTTATGAAAAGCACATTGTATGACAGTGCTATTCAGATATTTTAAATATAAAGATGTGTTATTTCTTTAATCTAGATGCAGGGACTATATTAGGGAATGGATGCATTGTTTGAAAAGTTCTGCTTTGACAAACTGACGACATCTAAATTAGCAAACACTGTATCCCAGTGAGCAGCAAGTCGATAACACATCCCCAAAGAGGACAAAGACAATTAACATGCAAACAGTTCTGCAAAGGGATACAACTTGGGCTCAACTGCAGTACATATGTCACCAATACGCCTCACCCCATTTACCTGACATTCATACATTCAGTTCTTGAGAGTTCCAAGTTATGTTTGACTTTAAAATGGGGAGTTTCTTTTGCGTCCAGCACAGATACAGCGTGCCTGGCCTGAGTCTCAGCCCCCAGCCCCATCAGACAGAGTTCAATCCCCACCACCACCACGGTCCATGTTCCTTGTGAGGTCTCTGCTCCTGCCCCAGACCCCTGCGAAGTGCTTGGTGACGATGGTGTCCTTACTGACACAAGACCGGTCTTTGCTATTATTTTATAAAACCATGCTGCTAAGTTGCCTCAGTCGTGTCCAACTCTGTGTGACCCCATAGACAGCAGCCCACCAGGCTCCCCCGTCCCTGGGATTCTCCAGGCAAGAACACTGGAGTGGGTTGCCATTTCCTTCTCCAATGTATGAAAGTGAAAAGTGAAAGTGAAGTCGCTCACTCGTGGCTGACTTAGCGACCCCATGGACTGCAGCCCACCAGGCTCCTCTGTCCATGGGATTTTCAAGGCAAGAGTACTGGAGTGGGTTGCCATTGCCTTCTCCGTTTATAAAACCATAGATTCACATAAATTAAAAGAAAAAAGTTTCCACTCACCTGGTGCAACTACATTCACTCTAATTTTCTTTTTTGCTACTTCTTTGGCAAGAGCACGTGAAAATCCGACTAATCCTCCTTTACTGGCACTGTATACAGACTGGCCAGAATTGCCTTTTAAACCAATAACACTTCCTAGAAAAAGAAATGAGAGCAAATTCAAACCACATTCATGGGTTATTATTCTGCATGTTCAGATAGTCTATAGTAAACAAACAAGGTATAAACCCTTACCTTGTCTTTTGCTAAAATGAGGAATACTAACGATTGTCATTTGAGTAGCAAGACTTAAAGAGTCTGAGTCTGCTCAGAAACAGGAGCCGAAAGAAGGTCATGTAGAACCCAGAGGACTAGGCAGGGGCTGAGAAATGATCCACTAAATGACAGGCACTCATGCTCATCTCTGAGGGGGTGGAGCATGATAAAAAGTCTACGGAGTTTATAGAGGCTTCCAGCAGGAAGAGGTTAAAACCGTAACAGATAAGCCAGGTAAAGACTGATTTTATGACCTACAACACAGGCATGAAGTTTTTATTTCCAGCTAAAAAACAATTCGAAGATAAATTTTACTAAATTTCAACTACTGTTGATTAAATTAGCAAAGCTTCTACTGTAAACTTTTTGTAAAATTGTAATTTAGTTACCTTCAGAGATATATCAACTTGTACTGCCTAATATAAAGATTCTTGGGTGGCTCAATTATATGAATAGGAAAGAATAAGTTATAACCCAAGTATCCACTGTATGCAAATAAATTCTTGCAGAACAGAAGTTGGGGAAGTCATTTTCTGCATCAATGACCTGTATATGTAATGTAGGGTAAGGGAGTTGGAGAAGGCAAGGTTCGGAAAAAGAACCAGGCCAGCACTTTACAGGAACAGATCACCTTTAATGAGGCGAGAGGGGGCAGCATTCAGATTAGTGAGTGAGTGAGCTGCTGCACTAACCCAGGCAGAGAGTAAGTATATATAGGCATGTATGTGGAAAGCTACTGTCTTAAGGGGACCTGTTCTTCTCCAAAGTTGTTCAGAGTAGTTACCGCCAGAGGCTGGACAAGCTGGGAGCTGGTAATCAACCTTGATGTCCATTTTTTCCTTTGGGTGAGAGTTCTTTGTTTTGCATAGTATGGTGGTGAGGACCTGGAGGGGAGTTTTAACTCCAGGCTATTTTGAGCCAGGTAACTTTCCTTCATGTAATATAAAAAGTAATCGAGAACCTCACAAAATTTTTGAGAAAGTAATTTTAGAAAAAAAAACACTCCAAATACTTCTTATGATCAGCAAGTCCAAGAATAAAATATTTATCCACATTAGGTGTTACATGTTAGTTAATGACAAAGGAAGAGAAAGGAGGACAGAGAGAGTGAGAAAAGACACTCTGATCAGACAGAGGAAATGCAGGTGGATAGAGAAAGGGGTTTGGGGGAAGAAGAGAAACAAGGAGAAACACAAAAAAGAAAAATACAGACTTGGAGGCAAGGCTGAGCAGGAGGCTTGAGCAGCCGTGGTTCCACCACACATAGCTGTTCCTCTGCAAAGTGGTAACTTCTGAAATACCAACGTCCTTTCCAGAAATTTACAGTAACCCCTTTGGTCATAAGAGACCCCTAGAGACCATTAACTTATTTTCAATAGTCTATTTTATTGACTTACAGCACAAGTCTAAAAGTCTGCATGTAAGCAAAAGGCTGATAGGGGATTTGTTTTGTGCACGTCTAAACAGGGGATGTTTCAGAGCTGAACAAATACACCCCCTTTACCAGAAGAGATATGCATGGTAGTATACCAGCTTACAAGAACCCAGATCATTACCTGGCTATGTCAGAAAGCAAAAGTCAGCTCAGTTACTAATCTTTCAGAAGAAAGATTTTAAGGGTAAATGTCTAAAATGTTCTAATTCTTATTAGCACAATATTCTTTCCTTGGGTCAATTTCAAAAAGGAAGCACTCTGTACTCTGGCTTGGAAAGACACTTTCTGTTTTAGAGTAGGGTCCTTACTCTAAGGAGCAGCATCCCTTTTTTGTGGCCTATAAGGTATCACCACTTAAATGGGAGATGGCAGGCATGCTGCTATTCTCAAATTACCACACTGAAACAAAATCTCAAGTCACTCTGCATTTTAAAGTCTACAGGCACACGCTCCACTCTGCCCTATGGGGCAGGTGAACTGAAGCCCAGGTGTTACTTAACATCCATTCTAAACACTGAAAAGGTTATTCTCTTAAGTAAACCTCCTCGTCGGGGAAGGCAATGGCACCCCACCCCAGTACTCTTGCCTGGAAAATCCAATGGACAGAGTAGCCTGGTGGGCTGCAGTCCATGGGGTCGCTAACAGTCGGACAGACTGAGCGACTTCACTTTCACTTTTCTCTTTCATGCATTGGAGAAGGAAATGACAACCCACGCCAGTATTCTTGCCTGGAGAATCCCAGGGATGGGGGAGCCTGGTGGGCTGCCGTCTATGGGGTCACACAGAGTCGGACACGACTGAAGTGACTTAGCAGCAGCAGCAGCAAATCTCCTCATAGACCTCTGTGCTGGATTTACTAATGACGCACACAGCTGCTGCAGAAGTCATTTTTTAGCCCTCACCAACTACAAGTTTTCCATTCCTTGATCACATTTTGAAAATTTGGTTTCATGTAAGAATCAGGATGCCCAATTTTTTCTTAAATATGCAAAACAGCGGGTCAAACTGAACCACATTTGTGCACAGCAGCAACCTGCTGGACTGGAGCCATTCCACACAGCCTCTGGACACCAAAGCTGGGCGCCTCAGGTCAGGCATCTCCCAGCGTGTGCCGTCACTGCCCCAGTACCTGGTGGTGTCATTCCATAACACCTGCTCAACCACTAGAAGGATGTGAATTGGTGATTCCTGTTTCACCTATTAATCAGTTAATAAAATGCTTTTTCCATGGGTAATAAAGACACATTCTGTCCAAGCTGCACAGGTAAATAAACTCCAAATCAGTTGATTAAATTTCTGTGGTGCCATGAGATAATATTATACACGCAGATGTAAAGACTCACCTACATTCACAATGGACCCTCTCTGCTGTTTAATCATTGTCTTCAGGGCAGCTCTACAGGTCAGCATGGAGCCCAGGAGGTTAGTATGGAGCTGAGACAGCATATCTTCAGTATTTGTCCTTACTAAGAGGTTATCCCTACCAAAAGAGCAAAATTAAACCAAAACAATCCCATGTGATTTAAAAACGGGGCAAGACAAACTAAAAAGTCAAGAAATTGATAACATTTTTTTTTTTCTAAAAGTAGAATATAAGAAGAGCTTTGCCTCTGAGGTAGAACACCTGGGGAGCCCATTTTAAACTCGACCTGTGAGGAAACATACAGTCACAACAGTGGTAACCTAAAAGGAAGTACTAATTCGGAAGAAAACAAGAGCATCTTCTGGATTTCTGGTAAAGTTCTTCAGCTCAATATGGGTGTTGATTACAATGTGAAAACTAAGCTGTACCCTTAATATGTACACTTCCCAGGCATCATATTATACCTGTACTACACACACATATAACTATTCCAATAGTACACGTTTAGTTCAAAAGGGTTTTTTCCTCTGTAATAACATTTTGACACACAAAAAAACTAAATGAAACCCTTATTATAATCTCAATATAAAACAATGAAAAGAGTGTGCAGTTTGACAGACCAAATTTTAAAATACATAACTTTTCTTCCAATTAGAAGTAAAACAAGTTAATATACTAACTCATATTAATCAAAAGAAAATTAGGAGGAAAAAAAATAAATGTACTTAAATTTGTGACCAACCTGTTAATTCCAGCTGCATTTACCAAGAAATTAACACGACCTAAATTTTTCTCTATCTCTTCAAATGTATTTTGAACATCATGTTCTTTGGCAACATCACAGCTCAATGCCAAATGATCTCCTACACAACAAAATTAGAGTTACTAATAAAGTATACTTTGGTTGTAAAAATGATTCAGTACACATTCATCAAACATCTACTATGAGCTAGTGTCAGTGAAGTCGCTCAGTCGTGTCCAACTCTTTGTGACCCTGTGGACTGTAGCCTACCAGGCTCCTCCATCTATGGGATTTTCCAGGCAAAAGTACTGGAGGGGGGTGCCATTTCCTTCTCCATGGGATCTTCCCAACCCAGGGATCGAACCTGGGTCTCCTGCATTGTAGACAGATGTTTGGGGAAGTCCTATGAGCTAGTGTAGCAGTGTCAATTATTCAGCCATGTCCCACTCAGTAGGGTCTGNGCCATTTCCTTCTCCATGGGATCTTCCCAACCCAGGGATCGAACCTGGGTCTCCTGCATTGTAGACAGATGTTTGGGGAAGTCCTATGAGCTAGTGTAGCAGTGTCAATTATTCAGCCATGTCCCACTCAGTAGGGTCTGACTCTTTGCAACCTTTTGGACTGTAGCGCACCAAGCTCCTCTGTCCCTGGAATTCTCCAGGTAAAAATACTGGAATGGGTAGCCATTTCCCTTCTCCAGGTGATGTTCCCAACCCAGGGATCCAAACTGAGACTTCCTGCATTGCAGAGGGATTCTTCACCATCTGAGCCACCATGGAAGCCTTAGATCTGTTCTATCCAGAACTTGAGATAAAGGACGATTAAGTCCCAGATTCCTGATCTCATGGAGTTCAGTCTAAGAAGGTGGGGAACAAGCAGAAGCAAAGTAATGCAACAGAATGTAAATCTTAAAACACTTTTTTAAGTGGGAGCACCTTTCTCATGTTCATACCACTTTTTATGAGTCACCTACAAATATTTACAGTTTTGACACTGATCCTATGCCATTTAATTCAGCAGTTCTCTCAGTTTTATATTCCTGTTTTGTATACTGGAGACATTCCCAGTAGCTTAGCAGTAAAGAATCTGCCTGCATACAGGAGGCACAAGAGACACGAATTCAATCCCAGGTTTGGGAAGATCCCTGGGAGAAGGAAATGGCATCCCACTCCAGTATTCTTGCCTGGAAAATTCCATGGACAGAGGAGCCTGGTGCGGCTACTGTCCATGGGGTTGCAAAGAGTGGGACACGACTGAACACGCTTGCAAATATACACTTAATGTCTAATTCAGTTACATTCTTGTCGAACTGGTTTCCTGGCTTTGAAATAGGGTTTTTCTGTTTAACTATAGCACAATCTTATATGGCCATTATTATAATGTGACTATTAGAAGAGATGAAACAAAGCAGGAAGCTGTTTTTTAAAATGCTGAAAGCACAAATCATGAAAAAATTTTTACTAAAAACTGTTACCTGTTTTTTTAAAGTCCACTTTCTGGAAATGTTTACATACAAAAAAAAATAAAAGCTTCAAAGAAAGCACTCTTTATTCAACATTATACCACTTAACACTGCCATTTTTAAAAAAAAAAGGTAAACAGTTCTTTTCTGGCTAACCTGCGTGGTGCATTAACACTAAAATTACCTTCTTAAACCTCTGGAGATCTATGTGAAGTCGGGGCGACGTTGCGTAAAGGTGCCCCGACAGGGAACGAGGTGCCTCCTAACTAGCTGCGGGCTCGATCCTTCACAGCACCCCGTCTCACTACCAGCCAGAGACTAAATTCGCAAAGCAACTGCGAATCCACTCCTAACAGACAGGGCGGGGTGAAATTTTAGCGGAACTTGGCGGAGCAACCTCACTGCCCCTTGGAGAAGGTCACCAGGGCATAGCAGTGCTTCAGCGCTGGGGACGCCGGGAAGCGAGCCCACGGACAGCCCGAACTAGAGCAGCCCCCAGCGGCCCGAGGCGGCACNGGGGTGAAATTTTAGCGGAACTTGGCGGAGCAACCTCACTGCCCCTTGGAGAAGGTCACCAGGGCATAGCAGTGCTTCAGCGCTGGGGACGCCGGGAAGCGAGCCCACGGACAGCCCGAACTAGAGCAGCCCCCAGCGGCCCGAGGCGGCACTGCCCGCGCCTGCGCACACGCGCGGGCCTCCGCCGAGACCCGAGCACGTCTGCGCCACCCCTCGCCCAGCACGGCGGGCAGGGCGCCCAAGACGGCTTCTCGTACGCACACTGGCCGCGCGAAGAGGGGGTGCGACCCCGGTCGGTACCCACCGCCCAGGTCCCCGGCCGCAGCTCTGGCCCCCTCCAGATTCCGGGCGACGATGGCCAGTCGATAGCCTCTCTGGGCCATCAAGCGGGCCACCGCCCTGCCGATGCCCCGGGAGCCTCCGAACACGGCGCACACCTTGTCCATCTGGGACGCGGAGCGGCAGGCCCGGGGGAAGAGGCTACAAGAGACGACCCTTCCCAAACGGCCTCGCAAATTCACACAGCGCGGCGCGCTCAAACTGAATCGCGAGCCCGCGGCCCTCGCCGCCGGATTGGAACCGGTGCAGGCCCAGAAACCCAGAGCGCCACGACCGCTAGTCACGTTGGCGCGTCGACGTCACCGCGCACGTGCTCCGGGCGGCGCGCCCCCGGCGGATGCCAACGTGGGCCGGCGGGACAGTACAGGGCCGCACTGCATGCTGGGACTTGTAGTCTTGGTGCAGGCGGAAGGGCGTGGGGCGGTGCTGGGAGAGAAGGGCTCCAGGATCGGGGGGCTGCCCTGTAGGAAGTGGGATTTGGGCATCGGAGTTCCTAACACACTGGATTCTGGGTGTTATGGGTTAAATCAAGCTCGTGCCGGGCAGGGACTCGGGCATCAGGACCCCGGATATGTGCTCCAGGTTGTGTTTGGCTGAGACCCAAAGGAGTGGCACGTGGGTCAGACTCCCAGCAGACCCCAGTCCTCCTGTTGTGGAATTTGATTCCTGTGCCTGCCTGCATATCTTGCATTGCACGCAGATTCTTTACCATCTGAGCCACCAGGGAAGCCCATCAAACCAAAATTTTGGAGTTTGGAGCAGAACGTTTTATTGCAAGGCTGTAATAGGGAACAACAGATCTGACCCCATATTGGGTCAGTTGTTTTACTATAACCTTTGTAGTCTATGGTTTCTGCTCTGGGTTAAGAATGTTGCCTATAGCCTAAAATATACAGGCGAACCCATAAACAAGTTTCTGCCCTTTAAAAGTTAACATTTTTCCGACCAAATAGAGATTAAAAAAAAAAAAGTTTTAAGCAGAGAATAACATTTGCCTTGTAGGGTATAGGGTGTTTGTGACCTGACCCACTTGGACATCTGTGAGAACATGAAATTCCTGTGCCACGTCTGCAAAACCAGCCATACCTTTTAAAATGGTTTGCTGAAACCCTTCAGCGAGTTTGGGGGTTCCTTGGACACAAGGCACCAATCTCCTTGCATAGCCCTTCAATAAACCTTTCTCTGCTCCAGACTGTCGACTGTTGGTATCATTGGCCCCACTGTGCATCTAGCACAGGAACTTGCATTCAGTAACAGTTTTGGTGAATGTGTTTCTATGGGCAAAATGTCCTAGGAGGTTTGCGTAGTGTGTGGAGCTTCTCCGGTGGCTCAGTAACGATTCCACCTGCCAGTGCAGGAGCCAAGGATACACAGGTTCACCCTGGGTCAGGAAGGTCCTCTGGAGAAGGAAATGGCTGCTCATTCCAGTATCCTTGCCTGGAGAATCCCATGGACAGAGGAGCCTGGCGGGCTCCAGTCCACGAGGTCGCAAAGAGTCAGACACGACTGAATGATGAATAACACAGGCTGCAAAGTTCCTAACCCTCTTCCGACTCGGTGGTGGTGAGGTAACAGAGTGGTGGTCTAGGTATCTCCCTCATCAGCCTCTGGTTCCAAACACTCTGGGGTCCCCATGCTTGCGCTCAGCCGGAAGTCACCATCTAACTGGGTGGGGCCTTAGTTCCTGAAGAGCAACTCAGAGACACGTATCATGTTGTTATCAAGGTCTAGGGTGCTGAAAGCCTCTTTCCTACCAACAAGAAATCAGTGACACAGAGAAGCTTTTATACCTGGGTGGGCCCCATGGGGTCCTGCTCAGTTTCAACTCCCACCTGTCCCTTAATTCTTCATCTTGAGGGGAACAGGTGTTGGACAAGAAAAGGAGTAACATTTTGGAGGGAGAGGTCCGTCAAAAACTGGACAAATGAACTCAGTTTTAGGTGGGCTTGGTGTCATTCCCCAGAAGGAGTGACCACAGTGGAGGGCACACCCCAGACCCCAATGCCCTCCCTGGGGAAGGAGTGGGACGCAAGGGTCAGAGCCCATCCTACCTGCCTTTCCCCAACCCAGCCCCCCGTTCTCCTCAGAGGGTGTTGTTGCAGAGGCAAGTGTGTTCAGTCAGGAACATACAGGAGGAGCTCAAGAAGTTACCCAAGTGAATGGTCTCCTAGATCCAAAACATGAGCCTCAAGCATCCTCATAGTTTCCTGCAATCCTGAAGAGGATATGCTCAGTGTTCCCCAGGTTAATAAGATGAAAGCTGAGTTTAATTACCATTATGCTTGTTACAGTGTCATTATATGAAATGTTTCAGAAAAGTAAGCCATGGTCCCCACTGGTAAAAAGTAGATCGGGTGGGGCAACAGGGCAATTCCACATGAAACACTAGTGAGCAACCACAATCATGACCTGCAGAAGTATCTTAACAGGAGAGCTCAGAGGAAAGGGAGGTCAATGAAGGAGGAAGAAATGCACGGAGAAGCTCGGTTAGAGGACTGGGTGCAGATGGAAGAAGGCAGGGGAAGAGCCAAACAAATAAAACAGAGCTAAGCAAACAGCATCGTTTTTGTCCCGCCTAGCCCCAAGAGGGCTGTGAAGTGGCCTGCAAAAATACACAGTGAAACTTCAAACCCTTTAGGATGGCTACTATAAAAACAACAAGAATTGGAGAGGACGTAGGGAAACTGAAATGCTTGTGCTCTGCTGATGGGAAGGTAAATTGGTACGGTTGCTCTGGAAAATGAAACGGTAGTTCCAAAAAAAACATAGTCTTACCACATAATTCAGCAGCTCCACCTCTGAGTAGATGCTGAAAAGAATTGAAAGCAGGGTCTCAAAGCAACATTTGTAACCCCATGTTCATAACAGGTCGATGATGGCTAGGCATATGTAGCACACGCATGCACACACACACAGACACACACACACACACACACACTGTAATATTACTCAGCCTGAGAAAGGAACTCGGCAATGTGCTACAACTTGGTTAAACCTTAAGGGCTTCCCTGAGAGCTCAGTGGGTAGAGAATCTGTCTGCAATGCAGGAAACCCCAGTTTGATCCCTGGGTCAGTAAGATCCACTGGGGAAAGGATAGGCTACCCACTCCAGTATTCTGGCCTGGAGAATTCCATGGGATCTCAAAGAATCAGACTTTCACTTTCATTTTTGGTTGAACCTTAAGGACATTACACTAAATAACAAAAGCCAGTCACAAAACGACAAATACTGTATGATTCTACCTATACAGGAGGCACTGAGAGAAGTCAGTATGTGGGATGGCAATCACCAGAGACTGGGGAGGAGGACGAAAGAGGAGTTGTTTAGTGGATATGATGTTTCAGTTCCGCAATAGGGAAAGAGTTCAGGAGAGGTGTAATGTAATGTCTGTTATCGAATGGATGTTACATAATACCACTCATCTGTACACTGACAAATGGTTAAGAAAGTAAATTAAATTCTATGTGTGTTTTACCACAGTTTTTAAAATTGGGGAAGAAAACAACTCCAGCAATACCAATATTAACATTGACAAGAACACTGGATGCAGTTTAAAGTTTCTTAATGGGGTTATCTTTTGTCCCTAAAGTATATAGTGGTAGTGTCAAAATACTGTGATTTAAAAGCACTTTGAATATTTCTCCTCTGAGGAGTTACAATACAAACTTGATACTGGGTTGTTTGCAGTTTTTAGAAATTGCTTTATGATTTCGTATTTAATTTTGTCTGAAGTGTAAACAAAGCAGGCGCATTCGCAGAGCACACGTTCATCCTTGTCTCTGTCTCCTGGTCTCTCCCTACCCGTGTAAAACATTGTTTTCATTGATTTTTATTTATCCTTCCATTCTTTTTTTTTTAATATTAGAAAATGCAGGCCTCTCTCCTGTTTTACCCTCTTTCTTACACAAAGGTGGGACACCGCAACTATGGCTCTTTTCAGGATAAAAATATACTCTGGAAATCATGCCATGGTTTTGTTCACACTCGAATAGACCTCCATATAGGGACTGTGATCAGCAGAATCGTCAAGATGACCCTCCCTCTCCTACCCCGTTCAACCCAATACTCACCTAGGAACCACTGGGAAGGGGATTTGAAGATGTAATTAAACCACGATTCAATTAACCTTAAAATATGTGGATGATCTGGGTGAGCCTAGTCTAATCAGATGATGCTCTTAAAGCAGCATTTTCTCTGGCTGATTGCTGAGGAGGAAGTCAAAGACACTAAAAGCCTGCTCAACAGCAATAAAAACACCAAACAACCGAAAAATGGGCAAAAGGCCCTAATAGACATTTCTCCAAAGAAGACATCCAGACATCCAGTAGGCACATAAAGCTGTGCTCAGCACCACTAATTCCTAGAGAAATGCAAATCAAAACTACAGTGAGGTATCACCTCACACCTGTCACATTTATGGCCATCATTTTAAAAATCTACAAATAACAAATGCTGAGTGGGTATGGAGACAAGGGAACCCTCATGCACTGTTGGTGGGGATGTAAGTTGGTGCAGCCACTATGAGAAGAATATGGAGGTTGCTCAGAAAACTAAAAATAGAGCTCCCATATGATCCTGCAATCCCACTACTGGGTGTGTATACCCACAGAAAATAATAATTTAAAAANGAGACAAGGGAACCCTCATGCACTGTTGGTGGGGATGTAAGTTGGTGCAGCCACTATGAGAAGAATATGGAGGTTGCTCAGAAAACTAAAAATAGAGCTCCCATATGATCCTGCAATCCCACTCCTGGGTGTGTATACCCACAGAAAATAATAATTTAAAAAGATCCACGCACCCCTATGTTCACAGCAGCACGATTTGCAATAGCCAAAACATGGAAACAACCTACCAGTCTAAATAAAGAAAGAAGATGTGGTACATATATATACAATGGACTGTTAGCCATAAAGAGAATGAAATAATGCCATTTGCAGCAATATGGATGCAACTAGAGATACAAACGCCATATGACATACCTTATATGTGGAGCCTAAAATATGGCACAAGTGAGCCTATCTATGGAACAGAAACAGACTCACAGCCATAGATAGCAGAGTCTGGGCTGCCAAAGGTGTTGGGGGAAGGAAAGGGATGGATTAGGAAGCTGGGATTAGCAGATGCAAACTAATATACACAGGATGGATACACAACCAGGTCCTACTGTAGCACAGGGAACTACTTTCAATATCCTGTGATAAACCATCATGGAAAAGAATATAAAAAGCATGTATATGTGTGTATAAGTGAATCACATACTATACAGCAGAGATTGCCACAACATTGTAAATCAACCATACTTCAATTTTATAAAATGGAAAAAAAAAACCCACAAAAAACAAAGAAACAAAAATATTGATGCCCACAGTGGATTCAGGGTGTGAGAGGCATTCCTGCTGCCTCTAAGAGGGAAGCAAACAGCTGTGCTGTGAATGCTCACTGGAGGCTGAGTGTAAGCCCCAGCTAAAGCCATCGCGTAAGTAAGGACTCCAACTCCACAGGGACAAGGAGGTGATTCTGTGAACATTCCATGAGATGGCACGAGGATCCACACTGCAGGGGAGAAGTCGGCATCAGGCGCTCCTGGACTCCAGATCTGTGAGACGTGGTGCCAGGACTCCTGACCCATGGGAAATGTCAGATTAACAAACATCTGTCCCCTTTAAAAAACACAGANACAATGGACTGTTAGCCATAAAGAGAATGAAATAATGCCATTTGCAGCAATATGGATGCAACTAGAGATTATCATACTGAGTTAAGTCAGAAAGAGAAAGACAAACGCCATGTAATATACCTTATATGTGGAGCCTAAAATAGGGCACAAGTGAGCCTACCTATGGGACAGAAACAGACTCACAGCCATAGATAGCAGAGTCTGGCTGCCAAAGGTGCTGGGGGAAGGAAAAGGATGGATTAGGAAGCTGGGATTAGCAGATGCAAACTAGTATACACAGGATGGATACACAACCAGGTCCTACTGTGACACAGGGAACTACATTCAATATCCTGTGATAAACCATCATGGAAAAGAATATAAAAAGCATGTANGCAGAGTCTGGCTGCCAAAGGTGCTGGGGGAAGGAAAAGGATGGATTAGGAAGCTGGGATTAGCAGATGCAAACTAGTATACACAGGATGGATACACAACCAGGTCCTACTGTGACACAGGGAACTACATTCAATATCCTGTGATAAACCATCATGGAAAAGAATATAAAAAGCATGTATATGTGTGTATAAGTGAGTCACTTACTATACAGCAGAGATTGCCACAACATTGTAAATCAACCATACTTCAATTTTATAAAATGGGAAAAAAAAAAACCCACAAAAAACAAAGAAACAAAAATATTGATGCCCGCAGTGGATTCAGGGTGTGAGAGGCATTCCTGCTGCCTCTAGGAGGGAAGCAAACAGCTGTGCTGTGAATGCTCACTGGAGGCTGAGTGTAAGCCCCAGCTAAAGCCATCACGTAAGTAAGGATTCCAACTCCACAGGGACAAGGAGGTGATTCTGTGAACATTCCATGAGATGGCATGAGGATCCACACTGCAGGGGAGAAGTCGGCATCAGGCGCTCCTGGACTCCAGATCTGTGAGACTTGGTGCCAGGACTCCTGACCCATGGGAAATGTCAGATTAACAAACATCTGTCCCCTTTAAAAAACACAGACATGAATTTTAAAGGTAAAAGACACCACCCTCACCCCTCAAGGCAAGAACAATGACATGGGTCAAGCCGTGCTGTAAGGACCTATGCAGGACTAAAGAAGCGATGCATATGTGAGTCTGGGTTTCCTAGTGGTTAAAGCAAACAAAGTGAAAGTGAAGTCTCTCAGTGGTGTCCAACTGTTTGTGGCCTCACGGACTGTAGCCCACCAGGCCCCTCTGTCCAAGGGATTCTCCAGGCAAGAATACTGGAGTGGATTGCCATTCCCTTCTCCAGGGGATCTTCCCAACCCAGAGATCAAACCTGGGTCTCCTGCATTAGCAGGCAGATTCTTTACCATCTGACCCACCAGTCCAGTTCAGTTCAGTCGCTCAGTCGTGTCCGACTCTTTGCGACCCCATGAATCGCAGCACGCCAGGCCTCCCTGTCCATCACCATCTCCCGGAGTTCACTCAGACTCACGTCCATCAAGTCCGTGATGCCATCCAGCCATCTCATCCTCGGTCGTCCCCTTCTCCTCCTGCCCCCAATC
>SJYX01011541.1:84994-128562 GCA_006410675.1 Oreotragus oreotragus
CCCCCACCCCCGACTGAGAGGCCTGTGTCCAAGGCCCTGGCTGGCTTGGCCCCTCCTCGCTAGAAAGTCCAGTCCATTGATTGTTTAATGCAGAAAAAGCTCCCTTCATTGGCACATGGGCTCAACACTTCACATGCATTCTACTTTAAGGGATTTTTAATAGATATCAGTGGATACAACGATAAAAGTTCTGTATATTGGTTTAATGTTTATATATGTCCCTATTTAAAATAGCTCATAATCACCTAAAATCCAGATCTTTTCCTCTGTTATGTTTCAGATTCTTGTGTATTCCTGCTTGAGAACAGTTGAGTTGCATGTAGTCTCCTGATCGTTACTTCAAGACCACGCTTAGCAGCCATGATACAAAGTGAAAGTAAGACAACACTCAGTAACCATGTTTGGCGCATGTAAGGACCCGTACTAGACGTCACGGGAAAGCAGGGTACAGAAAGGGAAGTTCTTTTCCTGACAGTCTCATTGAACTTCAACTGAGAACAATCGAACATGTTGTTCAGTTGAGAACAATCTGTTAGTTTCAGGTGCACAGGAAAGTGTTTTATATTGCTTTCAGATTATACTCCATTGCAGGTTATTTCAAGACACTGAATATAGTTCCCTGTGCTATACAGCGGGACTTGCATGGTTATCTATTTTATATATCTGTGTGTGTTAGTCACTCAACTGTGTCCCGCTCTTTGCAACCCCACAGACTGCAGCCCACCAAATCCTCTATCCATGGGGGTTCTCAAGGCAAGAATACTAGAGTGGGTTGCCATGCCTTCCTCCAGGGGATCTTCCCAACCCAGGGATAGAACCCAGGTCTCCAGCATTGCGGATGGATTCATTACCTTCTGAGCCACCAGGGAAGCCCAAGAATACTGGAGTAGGTAGACTATCCCTCCTCCAGGGGATCTTCCTGACCCAGGAATCGAACCAGGGTCTCCTGCATTGCAGGCAGATTCTTTATCAGCCGAGCTACCGGGGAAGTGTTTTATATATAGTAATGTGTCTTGCCTGGAAAATCCCATGGACAGCGGAGCCTGGTGGGCTGCAGTCCATGGGGTCGCACAGAGTCGGACACGACTGAGCAATTTCACTTTCACTTTTCACTTTAATGCATTGGAGAAGGAAATGGCAACCCACTCCGGTGTTCTTGCCTGGAGAATCCCAAGGACGAGGGAGCCTGGTAGGCTGCTGTCTATGGGGTCGCACAGAGTTGGACACGACTGAAGTGACTTAGCAGCAGTGTATATGTTAATCCCAAACTCCTAGTTTATCTCTCCCTTCCCTCCCATTTTAGTTACTATAAGTCTGTTTCTGTTTTGTAGATAGCTCATTTATATTATCTTTTTTTAAGATTGCACAGATAAATGATATCATATGATATTTGTCTTACACTGTCTGACTTTCTTCACTTACTATGATAATCTCTAGATCCATCCTTTGCTGCAAATAACATTATTTCATTCTTTTTATGGCCGAGTAATACTGCACTGTATATATGTACCACAGTGAGAAAGGAAGTTTCCTCCCAGAGCTTTTACTGTCTAATTGGAAAGACAAGTGAAGATACAAAAAGAAAAATAGGAGAGAGATGCAACAAAATGCAAGAGTGTGTATGACTAGCTGTGAAATGCTTCCCAGATGGCACTAGCGGTAAAGATCCCACCTGCCAATGCAGGAGTCGTATGAGGCATGGGTTCGATCCCTGGGTCAGGAAGATCCCCTGGAGGAGGGCCTGGCAACCTACTCCAGTATTCTTGTCTGGAGAATCCCAGGGACAGAGGAGCCTGGCAGGCTACAGTCCATGGGGGTCACAAAAGGGTTGGACGTGACTGAAGTGACTTAGCACACTTCACTTGTGACCTGTTGTGAAATGGATATTTTAAGAGAGGTTACAGGGACCTCCCTGGTGGTCCAATGGCTAAGACTCCATGCTCCTAATGCAGGGGCCCAGAGTTCAACCCTTGGTCACGTGCCCAATCCCTAGATCCCACATGTTGCAACCAAGAGTTTGCATGCTGCAGACCAACTTTTTTTAAAAAAAGAGAGAGAGGCTACAGTCATGTCCCATGAAGGACATTACAAGTCTCTCAGATCCAGGGAGACAGGAGACAAGGAGCTTGGCTTGTTTCTGTCTAAAAGGAAATGTGTGAAGCTCAGCAACCCCCTAAAGTAATAAAAAGTGTCAGTGGGGCATGGCTGACTCAAGGTACATCCTAATCCCAGAGGCTTCTGGAGGCTGGTTTTCCATTCACAGGACACAGCTTCTGAGTGGTCACTGCAGTGGCTGGGACCTGCTCCTACCCTACCCCTCTGGCTCCACCAGGCTCACATCTCCACCTTGAGTTTATTCAAGAGGCCATGCCTTATGCTAGCAACCCCCAGGAGGGTTTGGTGCTGTCCACTCAGGCTGATTATTTGAGATTTGTGTCCTGAAACGCCAAGCCACATGTTTAATATCATTCATGAAGGTCAACAGATCCCGAAATCACAAGATGTTACGCACAGTATTTCATGCCTAGCAGCAACAGCAGCATGTCTCCCCACATTCAAAGTAATCACAGTGTGCTAATGGGCAGTTTTTCCTCCATCATCAAATAATTACATGTTCCTTCCTACGAAAAACAAATTATTTTTATTTTCCTTAAGAAGACTTTGATTAATTGTATGAAATTACACTTGTCTCTAATTGAATAGATTTCCTTCTTTCCTCTGTGTTAGAGGGATGATGTGTATTATTAAATAGTGGGGGAAAACCGAGACAAGGGAGGCTTCACCTTCGGGACTGAAGCTGGGCTGGCAGTAACTCCTACAGAACTGTGCCTGCTGGGTGGCAAGCTTCATTCCTTCCTTATAATGATTGACAGCAAACAGGGCATCAGCACCCTACAGCCTGTCTCACTCCATCCTGGGCATCTTATAGACAAAAGACGTTTACGTTACACAGAGGCTGAACATTTAAGATCAGAGGTGACTTGTCCCTGGCCTCATCCAGGTTCACGGCTGGAGCCTTTCCTGTGTGTCCGCATGTGGAGGAAGGGGTGAGGGGCTCTCTGGGGTCTTCTTTATACGGGCATGAATCCTATTCAGGAGGGCCACAGCATCAAGACCAAACACCTCCCAAAGCACCCCTCCATCTCTTTCTAACACCACTGTGTCAGGGAAGATTTTCAACATATGAATTTAGAGGCATGCAATTCAGCCTGCAGCAAACTGTCATCTGCTGGAAGCACATCGTGTGTGCTAAGTTGCTTCAGTCGTGTCTGACTCTTTGCAACTGCATAGACGATAGCCCACCAGGCTCCTCTGTCCATGGGATTCTCCAGGCAAGAATACTGGAGTGGGTTGCCATTTCCTCCTCCAGGGGGATCTTCCTGATCCAGGGATCAAACCCACGTCTCTTACATCTCCTACATCCCCTGCATTGGCAGGTGAGTTCTTTACCATTGGCACCGCCTGGGAAGCACATTGACACCTCCCTAATCTCACCTAAGAGGACACTGCTGTTGCCGCTGCTAAGTCGCTTCAGTCGTGTCCGACTCTGCGCGACCCCATAGACAGCAGCCCACCAGGCTCCCCTGTCCCTGGGATTCTCCAGGCAAGAACACTGGAGTGGGTTGCCATTTCCTTCTCCAACGCATGGAAGTGAAAAGTGAAGTGAAGTCGCTCAGTCGTGTCCAACCCTCAGCGACCCCATGGACTGCGGCCTTCCAGGCTCCTCCGTCCATGGGATTTTCCAGGCAAGAGTACTGGGGTGGGGTGCCATTGCCTTCTCCGAAGAGGACACTAGCTGTAGAAAAATTTCCAGAAAAGAACAAAAGGAAAGCCGAGAGAAGATGTTAGCATGTGGTGAGCTAAGGCTCTCACCATGCCACTGCTGCATGATGGTTGGGTCCTCGCCTGTGAGCCTGGCAGAGTGTTGAGAAGCATGCATACTCGATGCCAGGACACACATGCCCAGTTACAACCACCAGCAACATCTCCACACGGGGCCACACGTATCCTGGGGGGCAAATCTGCCCCGGCCGAGAACCACCGCCCAAGATGACACCACTCCTTCCTGCGTCAAACCTAGAGGGCAGCGTACCTGACCCTGCCAGTCATTCCTCACTGTCTGAAGTTCAGTTCTGACCACCCACGTCCCCACCAACCTCACAGTTGTCTAGTATGACGCCCACACTTGGCAGCTTCTCACAGCGAACCGAGGGTGAGGTTGAGAGGATTTAAGCAAATATTATGTGGGCCATCTCCTGGTCATCTGGAGAAGGGGAGGAGTGTGTTCTCTCATCCTGCCCCCCCCACTTCCTGCAGGTGAGGCGTGAACACGAGGGAGAGGGCTGCCCAGACTGACACAAGATTGGAGCTGCCTGTTGAGGATGGTGGGGCAGCCAGACAGAGGCAACTGGCTGGTTGACATGCAGAGCTGTCATATTGGCACTGAGTTCAGAGAGAGAAATATGTTTCTGTCTCCCTTAAACCGCTGTTACCTTGGGGCCTTTGTGACAGCAACTGGCATTTGCTCCATAACTAAGTAAGGCAAGTCCATTGTTGCAGGTGCCAAATCAAGAAGGTGGCAAGAAAGACGTGGGGAGCTTCCTCTGCACCCTGGAAGGAAAATGCTCCCTTTTTGTTCCCAGACTACTCCTAGGGGAAGAGCTGTGAGCAGGGAGGAAGGAGGGAGTCAGGGACCCAGACAGCTGGAGCAGTGAAATATACACAGGAGCTGAGGCAGGAAGGCAGCGCGAGGAGGTCCTTTCTGGGCTTGAGCTGAGGCTCACGTCTGGCAGGTGAGTTCGCTCCATGGCTCTTGTTTACATCAGATAGTTTGTCATGGAAAAAGCAAGAGGATGTGCTTCTTCCATGAGTGTCAAGGCTGAGACACCTCCCTCGTCAGTGGAAAGTGGAGCTGGTGGCTGCCCACCTGCCCAGTGCACGGGTGAGGTGGTCCCAGGGCGGAGTGTAGGCTTGCTGGTCGCCTGAGGACACGGGTCCTGGAGGGCTGCAGGGGGCCGCGCACAGCGCGTGGAAAGCATGTGTAGAGCAGGCTCTGGGGGCTCCCATGTGACGGTGAGAGGCTGTGGCCGCGGCCTCAGGTGTGGCCACCTTCGAGCTCTGCACGTCAGGGCTGTGGACACACCCGGACCACTGCCCCAGCAACCCCTGAGAACACGGCCATCCCAGCAGCTCAGCCCGGCCTGCCCGCAGATACAGACTGTCCCTCATGGAGAAGAGGGCTGCCCGGCCCAGCCGCTCTCCATGACTCCACTTCCTCCACCACTCCTGTCTGGAGGGACTGGGCGGTGTTCAGGGAGATGGGATCAAAACACAAGATGCTCCCAGAAAGACACGCTCCTCTCTGGCACTGCTGGAAGAAACAAAACATTCCAGCCACCCTTGGGAAGCAGCTCAGCAGTTTCTCATAAAACTAAACATGCGCTCTGCATTCAGCCCAAGAGCCTAGCAATCATGCACTTGGGCACGTATCTCAGAGAGATGAGCACTCCTGTTCACAGACTCAGACACAAAATCCTGTGTTCATAGCAGCTTAGTGTGTGAGCACAGAGGCCTGGAAGCAGCCTGAAGAGCTTTTGAAGGGTGAGTGGTTAAACGGAATCTGGAACCATCCACATGAAGGAGCACCACACAGCTCGGATGGACCCAAGGGCAGTGTGCTGAGTAAAAAGGCCAGTCTCGCACACATGCACGCACACATGTGCACAAACGCCTGTAGAAACTGGTGAACCTGAGCAAGGCTGCCACCCGGTTAGCAGGTCACTACTCTGACACCGGGTTGTGGTGACCTAAGGTGTCACCATCCAGGGGAGATGGGGGAGGAGTGCATGGAGCTCGGGGTATTGGTCTCACAGCTTTCTGCGAGCCCATGACTGTTTCAAAATAAAACCCTTCTCAGAATCAGCCTTAGGAACCAGAAGAAAAGAAAACTGACTATCCAGACATCTTTCCTGATATGGAATCGACAGTTATCTTCCTTCAAATTTCTCAGACAGTTTAAGCTAGATAGACACTTTGCCTTATGAAAGTTGTTAATGGAAAATGTCACCTGCCATACGGTAAACAAAGTACATTGCAGCCAGGCCATCGAGCTACCGCATTACACCCCACCCCGCAACACTGCACCCTGCGGGGACTCAGGACGGGAAAGCAGACAGTGGCCTCAGACAGCCGAGGTGCAGTCAGAGCTATGATTTCAGTTAGCCCAGACTCCTGCATCTTCCCATACACAGGAAAGCCCTAAATTCCTTGAGATGTCTGGTTTTCTTTAATTAACAGGAATCTTTTGATGTTTGGACTACCTGGTTTTTGATGCAAAGACTCCTATAAAAAACCCTGGCTCCTCCCTTGCCTCTTGGGACCAGTCCCTTGGAGCTATCTGAGCTGCTGTGTCCCCAGCTTAAGTTCTCAGCTTTGCCCACCAAATAAAACCTAACTCTCGACCTTTTGGGTTGTGCATTTTTTTTCCATCAGCAAAGTCAGCTGGCATAACTAAAGGAAGAGTGAGTGTGGGATGTGGAGGAAGAAAGCAGGGCACAAAGTACAGATGGATGACAATGAAACAATGAAAGTAGTCTTGATATTGTCAGACTTTTAGTTAGAAAGTTAAAACTTGAGGGTCTTATTCAACTAGAGCAATGGGCCAAACTGTTACTGTAAAGTAAATATAAATGCCATGCAGACACTGAGTTGTTTTGAGACATATCATTGACATATCATTGTTTTGAGAAATTCTTGATCCAATTACACTTTATGGGCCAAAGAAAGACTCACCCGCCACATGATTAATCATTTTTTTCCACCTTTCTTGGGAAAATAGGATGAAATGACCAAATTAAAGTGTTAGTTGCTCAGTTGTGTCCCACTCTTTGCAATTCCAAGAACTGTAGCCCACCAGGCTCCGCTGTCCATGAAACTGTCCATGCAAGAATACTGGAGTGGGTTGCCATTTCCTTCTCCAGGGAATCTTCCTGATCTAGGAATCAAACCCAGGTCTCCTGCATTGCAGGCAAATTCTTTACTGAGTCCTCAGGAGACCAAAATGACCCAACTCTGACTATTATGCATTCTGCACAGACAGTGACATCATACATGTTC
The DNA here is from genome assembly GCA_006410675.1 of Oreotragus oreotragus. Taxonomy (NCBI): domain Eukaryota; kingdom Metazoa; phylum Chordata; class Mammalia; order Artiodactyla; family Bovidae; genus Oreotragus; species Oreotragus oreotragus. The sequence goes on from SJYX01011541.1 coordinate 92,111, forward strand.
AAAACAAGCAGAGCAAGACGTGCTCGCACGATTCTGACACAAACTCTTCCTGGGTGTGGGGACGGGGCGCCCCGTTGCTGCCGAGGACACAGTGAGTGACAGTCCCCTGTGCCAGCTATCGTGAAGGCTGTCGCCACCCTCGTTCGCAGCTGGAGGGGGCAATAAAGCTGTCAAAATGTTCCCTTCTGAAGTCATCATCTGGTTCTTCATGGAAGTAGCTGTAAATTAGGGACAAGTTTGCAGGAGCAGGAGGGGGAGTCTAGGTGCTGTAACTTTTGAAACAATGACTTTTGGCCAAGTGTGGTGGGAGGAGAGGCAGGGATGGGACTGAGGATCTGGGGGGAACAGAGGATCCAGCAGGGATGCTGGTCCCGCTCCCCGAGGTCCTGAGCTCAGACCTTGCCTTATTCCAAAGCCTGGAAGTCAGCCTCACTCATGAACCTCCACTATTTTTTTTTTTTAAGCTTCCTGCAACCTCTGGTAGTTTGCAAACATATATAGATTTGAAACGTATCCTGGAAGCAAGTTGCACCAGCAGAGAAATCACATGTATCTTTTCTCTGATCATAGCCCAGCAAGGCCAGACACACGTTAACATGGTTACAAATATACTGGCTGCTGAACAAACACCTGAGTAAATGAAGTTTAACATAAATGTCTAATCTGCACACTAATTTCAGCTTCCCAGGTGGCGCAGTTGGTTTAAGAAACTGCCTGCCAATGCAGAAGACACGGCAGTTCCGATCCCTAGGTTAAGAAGATTCCCTGGAGAAGGAAACGGCAACCAACTCCAGGATTCTTGCCTGGAAAATTCCATGGACAGAGAAGCCTTGCCAGCTACAGTAGTCTGTGGAGTTGCAAAGAGTCAGACACGACTGAGCACGCACAATTTAAAAACATCAGCTGGGGACTGCTGTACCATCAGATTCAAATTTCAGTAGGAGTTCTCAGAAAAATTTAAGAACTAAAATGTGAAATATCAGAAGAACCATCACAATTATTTGAAATTACTTATTAGGATGAAGGGCTTCCCAGGTGGCTCAAGTGGTAAAGAATCCACCTGCCAAGCAAGATGCAGGCTTGACCCCTGGGTCGGGAAGACCCCCTGGGGGAGGGCATGGCAACCCACTCCAGTATTCTTGCCTGGAGAATCCCATGGACAGGGGAGCCTGGTGGGCTACAGTCCACGGGGTCACAGAGAGTTGGGCACGACTGAGTGAGCACGTGTGCACAGACAGACATTAGATGAAATCTTTCAGGAAAAGGAGAGAGCCATGGCAGGGAGGGTAGTGGGGGGAGTTGATCTGGCATCAAATCTGCGGAAGAACTGCATCTTAAAAAGCTGAGTTATAGCACTGATTTGAGGGCCCAAAGTATCCAACTGTCAGGAGAGAGCTGATGGGGGAGTCTGTAACCGTGACCACAGTTCACGGTACAGTTCGGTCAATCCCTTTATCCTTAACAGTGGGCGCAGTGCATGTTTCAGTTTTCCTCCCCCGACTCCTCCCTATTCTGTGGTGTGACTCACATCATGCGGTGACTCTAGGCTGACTTGCAAGGCTTTCTGGGACATCAATTCCCAAGACTCAATTTTCTCTATCAGATTGTTGCAAATAAATCTCATTTTATATCTCGGCTTCTAACAGCAGGCAGAATGCATTCCTACGCCCCCGCTTTCTAGTGCTGTATTTCCTGCTGCAGCTGAGCCTGACTGGGCCCCATGAGACACAGAAGATGGGACAGCCTCCCCCTGCGGCTCCCAGAAACAACTGAGCAGTAAATCAGCAGGATAATTGTCTGGCTAGAGCCAGGCAGCTGGCTTAATGAGACGGGAAGGAGGCTGCCAGGGAGGAGGGATGACGTTTTAACAAGACACCTCACGTCCGGCTATAATTCATCCTTCACAACATGTTTAATTTTTCTGGGGCATTTTCAGAAACATCATCACCATTCTGAAGATGCCAAACCCTATGTGACCCTTTTGGATCGCTTCACTCAATCAACGGAAGCATACAACACATTCTTTAAATGTTTGAAAATATAAGCTAGCCAAATGAAGTTTCTGCCTCCTTTTCTGCTGGTTCTGCAGCACTGGAGATTTAAAATATCCTCTTTGAAAAACCAGCGCTCACACAGTACTGCTTTCTCTTCTGCAAGGCTTGGCGAGCTCCATCCTTTCTTTCATACACAACCGTCTCCTTCCAATCAGGAGCGAGGGGCAGCTCTTTCTCTGCTGTTTAATATGCTGTCTAGGTTTGTCACAGCTTTTCTTCCAAGGAGCAAGCGTCTTTTAACTTCATGCCTGCAGTCACCGTCAGCAGTGATTTTGGAGCCCAGGAAAATAAAGTCTGTCACTATTTCCATGTTTTGCACCAACTATTCACCATGAAGTGATGGGACCAGATGCCATGATCTTTGTTTTTTGAATGTTGAGTTTTAAGCCAGCTTTTTCACTCTCCTCTTTCACCTTCATCAAGAGGCTCTTTAGTGCCTCCTCTGTTTCTGCCATATACTCCTCATTCAATGGGTTTCCCTGATGGCTCAGAAGGTAGAGTCTGCCTGCAGTGCAGGAGACCCGGGTTTGATCGCTGGGTTGGGAAGATCCCCTGGAGAAGGAAATGGCAACCCACTCCAGTATTCTTGCCTGGAGAATCCCATGGACGGAGGAGCCTGGCCGGCTACAGTCCACAGGGTCACAAAGAGTCAGACACAACTGAGTGACTTCACTTTCAATGTCTGCAGGGTGGCCAGCGAATTCTGGAAACAGATAAGTAGATGACTAATAGTTTATTAATATTATATGGTGAAATAATTTTGTTTCTAGACTTAGTGTCCACCTTGCACCATCACAGTGGACCTACAGCCCCGGCAGGGGAGGGTCAGCAGGGCCGGACTGCTCACTGTTATCACCCTGGACACCTGTGCAATGGGGCTCCCCAGGCACCAACGCCCACATGGATCTTGTAAATATGTTCATACATAATAAACAGAAAATTGCCTCTACAACCAAGTAGCCTCCAGTCACAGAAAACAGTTAGCAGCTTTCATTACTCTCCCTGCCCCTCAAGCCCCCCCAACAATGATTCACACTAAATCTTGAGTAACCCAAAGCCTACTGCTCAACTTTCTGCTGTCTGTTTCCAGCCTGGATGCACCATCCCCTGTCTTAGATGGTCAGGGACCCCAGGAGGATGGATAGGAGGTCAGGACCCCAGGGGGATGGGGGTGCAGTCAGAGACCCAGGAGGATGAGGGGGAGGTCAGGGACCCCAGGGGGATGGGGGGAGGTCAGGGACCCCAGGAGGACAGGGTGAGATCAGGGACCCAGGAAGACTCAGGGGAGGTCAGGGACCCAGGAAGGTGTGTGGGGGGCAGATCAGGGACCCAAGAGGATGGGGTGAGGTAGGGAACCCAGGACAATGGGACAAGAGATCAAGGACCTGGGTTTCAGCTTCTCAACTGCAAGTGAGGTCAGTATTGGTTCTGTTTGATATGCTGCGTCCCGCAGCCTTGCCTCAGAGCATCATGAAGTTGGTCTGGCCTGATTCTGGCCATAGCAGATCCACTCCCTTGTCAGCACAGAAGACTGATCTTCCAAAATGAACCTCCTAGCTCTCCAGACTCCTCCTCAGGCAGAACGTTTTGAAAACAGCACACCCTGCTCCTGGGTTTATTTACCCTCCCCTCTGCAAGATTTCTAGCAGCTGTAGAATCAGGCTCATGTAAAAAACAAAAAAACCCTCCTCAATTTAACAATTAATTTTTTTCTGCCTAAGTCAGGGATGAATTAGCAATGACCTGGCAGTCAATTAAAATTCATATCAATAACAATCTATTTTGTGACCCTTGGGTCAGAAACAAATTTCCTACATACCTCAGGAGGGATCTCCTGTGTTTGTCCGGGTGAGAAATTCCCATCGTGCTCTGGGTTCTCAGCTCTGCGCAGGGCGATGGTTGTGTGCTCCTGAGGCAGCATCTATGCAGCCAGGAGGCTCTGCTTTGCCTTCTTGGCGAAGTCCCGGTGAAGTGGGAAGAAGGCCTGAGGCTGCAGCTGCTGGTGAATGGTTCTCAGCTGCAGGTCCCTGTCAGCTGTGGACCAGGCGGAAGCCACAGGTGAGGTGAGAGCAAGGCTGCCCATCTCCCCGCTCCCATGGCTGGACCACTCTCCTCACCAGGAGGAGAAAGGACACCATCGCCACAGGTTTCACAGGTGTGACGAACACGTTGACACTGAAGTCAGCCTTCATTTCCCCAAGTTAGCACTCTACAGTCCAGGATCTGCCAGTGAATCTCCACCANTTGATCCCTGGGTCGGGAAGACCCCTAGAGGAGGGCGTGGCAACCCACTCCAGTATTCTTGCCTGGAGAATCCCATGGACAGGGGAGCCTGGTGGGCTCCAGTCCACGGGGTCACAGAGAGTCGGGCACGACTGAGTGAGCACGCGTGCACAGACAGACATTAGATGAAATCTTTCAGGAAAAGGAGAGAGCCATGGCAGGGAGGGTAGTGGGGGGAGTTGATCTGGCATCAAATCTGCGGAAGAACTGCATCTTAAAAAGCTGAGTTATAGCACTGATTTGAGGGCCCAAAGTATCCAACTGTCAGGAGAGAGCTGATGGGGGAGTCTGTAACCGTGACCACAGTTCACGGTACAGTTCGGTCAATCCCTTTATCCTTAACAGTGGGCGCAGTGCATGTTTCAGTTTTCCTCCCCCGACTCCTCCCTATTCTGTGGTGTGACTCACATCATGCGGTGACTCTAGGCTGACTTGCAAGGCTTTCTGGGACATCAATTCCCAAGACTCAATTTTCTCTATCAGATTGTTGCAAATAAATCTCATTTTATATCTCGGCTTCTAACAGCAGGCAGAATGCATTCCTACGCCCCCGCTTTCTAGTGCTGTATTTCCTGCTGCAGCTGAGCCTGACTGGGCCCCATGAGACACAGAAGATGGGACAGCCTCCCCCTGCGGCTCCCAGAAACAACTGAGCAGTAAATCAGCAGGATAATTGTCTGGCTAGAGCCAGGCAGCTGGCTTAATGAGACGGGAAGGAGGCTGCCAGGGAGGAGGGATGACGTTTTAACAAGACACCTCACGTCCGGCTATAATTCATCCTTCATAACATGTTTAATTTTTCTGGGGCATTTTCAGAAACATCATCACCATTCTGAAGATGCCAAACCCTATGTGACCCTTTTGGATCGCTTCACTCAATCAACGGAAGCATACAACACATTCTTTAAATGTTTGAAAATATAAGCTAGCCAAATGAAGTTTCTGCCTCCTTTTCTGCTGGTTCTGCAGCACTGGAGATTTAAAATATCCTCTTTGAAAAACCAGCGCTCACACAGTACTGCTTTCTCTTCTGCAAGGCTTGGCGAGCTCCATCCTTTCTTTCATACACAACCGTCTCCTTCCAATCAGGAGCGAGGGGCAGCTCTTTCTCTGCTGTTTAATATGCTGTCTAGGTTTGTCACAGCTTTTCTTCCAAGGAGCAAGCGTCTTTTAACTTCATGCCTGCAGTCACCGTCAGCAGTGATTTTGGAGCCCAGGAAAATAAAGTCTGTCACTATTTCCATGTTTTGCACCAACTATTCACCATGAAGTGATGGGACCAGATGCCATGATCTTTGTTTTTTGAATGTTGAGTTTTAAGCCAGCTTTTTCACTCTCCTCTTTCACCTTCATCAAGAGGCTCTTTAGTGCCTCCTCTGTTTCTGCCATATACTCCTCATTCAATGGGTTTCCCTGATGGCTCAGAAGGTAGAGTCTGCCTGCAGTGCAGGAGACCCGGGTTTGATCGCTGGGTTGGGAAGATCCCCTGGAGAAGGAAATGGCAACCCACTCCAGTATTCTTGCCTGGAGAATCCCATGGACGGAGGAGCCTGGCCGGCTACAGTCCACAGGGTCACAAAGAGTCAGACACAACTGAGTGACTTCACTTTCAATGTCTGCAGGGTGGCCAGCGAATTCTGGAAACAGATAAGTAGATGACTAATAGTTTATTAATATTATATGGTGAAATAATTTTGTTTCTAGACTTAGTGTCCACCTTGCACCATCACAGTGGACCTACAGCCCCGGCAGGGGAGGGTCAGCAGGGCCGGACTGCTCACTGTTATCACCCTGGACACCTGTGCAATGGGGCTCCCCAGGCACCAACGCCCACATGGATCTTGTAAATATGTTCATACATAATAAAGAGAAAATTGCCTCTACAACCAAGTAGCCTCCAGTCACAGAAAACAGTTAGCAGCTTTCATTACTCTCCCTGCCCCTCAAGCCCCCCCAACAATGATTCACACTAAATCTTGAGTAACCCAAATCCTACTGCTCAACTTTCTGCTGTCTGTTTCCAGCCTGGATGCACCATCCCCTGTCTTAGATGGTCAGGGACCCCAGGAGGATGGATAGGAGGTCAGGACCCCAGGGGGATGGGGGTGCAGTCAGAGACCCAGGAGGATGAGGGGGAGGTCAGGGACCCCAGGGGGATGGGGGGAGGTCAGGGACCCCAGGGGGGTGGGGTGAGGTCAGGAACCCCATGAGGATGAATGGGAGGTCAGGACCCCAGGGGGATGGGGGGAGGTCAGGGACCCCAGGAGGACAGGGTGAGATCAGGGACCCAGGAAGACTCAGGGGAGGTCAGGGACCCAGGAAGGTGTGTGGGGGGCAGATCAGGGACCCAAGAGGATGGGGTGAGGTAGGGAACCCAGGACAATGGGACAAGAGATCAAGGACCTGGGTTTCAGCTTCTCAACCGCAAGTGAGGTCAGTATTGGTTCTGTTTGATATGCTGCGTCCCGCAGCCTTGCCTCAGAGCATCATGAAGTTGGTCTGGCCTGATTCTGGCCATAGCAGATCCACTCCCTTGTCAGCACAGAAGACTGATCTTCCAAAATGAACCTCCTAGCTCTCCAGACTCCTCCTCAGGCAGAACGTTTTGAAAACAGCACACCCTGCTCCTGGGTTTATTTACCCTCCCCTCTGCAAGATTTCTAGCAGCTGTAGAATCAGGCTCATGTAAAAAACAAAAAAACCCTCCTCAATTTAACAATTAATTTTTTTCTGCCTAAGTCAGGGATGAATTAGCAATGACCTGGCAGTCAATTAAAATTCATATCAATAACAATCTATTTTGTGACCCTTGGGTCAGAAACAAATTTCCTACATACCTCAGGAGGGATCTCCTGTGTTTGTCCGGGTGAGAAATTCCCATCGTGCTCTGGGTTCTCAGCTCTGCGCAGGGCGATGGTTGTGTGCTCCTGAGGCAGCATCTATGCAGCCAGGAGGCTCTGCTTTGCCTTCTTGGCGAAGTCCCGGTGAAGTGGGAAGAAGGCCTGAGGCTGCAGCTGCCGGTGAACGGTTCTCAGCTGCAGGTCCCTGTCAGCTGTGGACCAGGCGGAAGCCACAGGCGAGGTGAGAGCGAGGCTGCCCATCTCCCCGCTCCCATGGCTGGACCACTCTCCTCACCAGGAGGAGAAAGGACACCATCGCCACAGGTTTCACAGGTGTGACGAACACGTTGACACTGAAGTCAGCCTTCATTTCCCCAAGTTAGCACTCTACAGTCCAGGATCTGCCAGTGAATCTCCACCAGTGGAAAAGTCTATTTTGAAATACTTGGAATTTCCCATTCTAGCAGGATTAGCAAAATCTCAAATTCCTAGGAGCTGGCTAATCTTTTCTCTCGATGGTCATGCTACTGAGGAAAAGCATACATCGTTGCTGATACCATGCTGCGAAAAGGAGAGGAGGAAAAGAGTCACAAAGAAAATCAAGTGTGACCGCTGGTTAGCCAAGAGGGCAGAGACAGGGAGACCCATGTTAGCTGGATCTCCAGAGTCACTACAAACCAGACAAGGGAAATATGAATTTTAACCAGCTGCAGAAAACGGGAGACTTTCATCCTCTCCTTGTCAGTTTTTGATGGCGAGGCTGTCATCTGAGCAAACACAGCTACCATGCAGGCTACAGAAGGGCCCCATCCTGCCAACACCCCGTCTCAAGGGGACACAGAGCACAGAGTGGCTGCAACATCTCCCTCCATCACGTTTCAATCACCTGCCCATGCTGGCTCTCTTTTTGGAGTGCCACCAACTCCCTGGGCTCTAGCTTCCATTCTACTAAAGGGAATGTGGGTGACATCACCCTTTTAATAAGTGGTCACTTTGAGCACATCTTCCAGGGCCACTGTCCAGCCCCATTAAAGGGAATTCTGGGATTACAGGTCATTTACCCAGTTATTGGACTAGTGCTAATTTAGTTCGAGTCAATTTAACACAAAACATCTTATGCCTTAGGTTACTCAGGTTCTGTGCCTCTAGGTCATGGGCCATGTTTCCAGATATGATTTCAAGAGAGTGGTCCAGCCCGCGGCATCCTGGTGATAGTCACAGACATGCCCAGAGAGTTGGCGAGTGTGGAGGAAACGTGATCCATGTCACTTACTTAGAGCCACCTACCCACTATTCTCAAGGAACTTCCAGCTTCCTACAGAACTTGAAGTGTCTGTTCTGTAGAGGAAGAAACACACTAGTGAAGAGCATTCTCAGACGAGTAATGGGGACAGATCCCTCCCGAGAGGCATGTGAGCTGATCCCAGGATTATGAGGAGCTGGTTCCAGTCTAGGTCTGAAGCCAGAATAAGCTTGTAGGGAAACAGTGGGGCTCAGAGCAGAAACAGACCCAGGAGGAGAGCTGGGGAGACACGGGGTTTATCCCTTCACAGCAGAAAGACCAGGAGGGTCCAGCCGGGTCACAGTGGATCCTGAGCCCCAGAGTGAGGGTGAGGGCAGGTCCAGGGAGGGCCTGGCTGCTGGCCAGGCAGGCCCCTCTTGTCACTCGGTACCAGCAGTGGACCACCCTGTCAACTGACACTGAAACTTTCAGCCTTACACGAGTCAAGTGCCTGGGGCGCTTCTGATGGGCTGATTCTCAATCACGCATTAGATCTTAAGTCCTTGAAAGAGGGGGTTCCCCAACCATCGCAAGAACTGCTGAAAAATCCACTCTGATCCACTGACTCTGAGTATGTCCCCTTGAAAACAACAATAGGCCTGGGAGAAATAAATGCCCAGGGCTTGCCTCTGAGGCTGTGGAATAAGAGTTCATGGATCAGCCGTCCTTCGAGCTCATCCCTGTTCACCGCTGTGCCCCCAGCACCCAGCGCAGATGCTGATGTGGATATCCGTTCAAAGCGTTCATGTATCAGCCTAGTAAAAGCTCGAGAAACATGACAGCTGCACCCCTGTAGTATGGGTTTCCCTGGAGGCCTGCATTGCGGGAGACCTGGGTTCGATCCCTAGGTCGGAAAGATCCCCTGGAGGAGGGCATGGCAACCCACTCCAACATTCTTGCCTGGAGAGTTCCATGGACAGAGGAGCCTGGTGGGCTACAGTCCACGGGGTCACAAAGAGCTGGACAGGACTGAGCCACTAAGTGCGGCTCAGACCCCTGTCGTATAGCTCTGCAGCTGCCGTGGGCACCAGCCTTGGGCACCAGCCTGGTGTGTGAGTACCATTTTGGGGAAGGACAGGATGCACCCGCTTTGCCTCCAGGCTCAGTGCATTGCGCCCATGGCCTCCTGCTGCCCAAGCCTCCTGGGCGGCCTGATCACAAGGACAAACCCGATTCTGGCCTGTCTCCCCATCCCCCCAGCCCTCACCCTCCAGAGAGGCTGGCAGCAGCATCTCCTGACCCCCAGGGTCCCTCATCCTGCCTCCCAGCCAGCTTCTTCTCTGCCCCAGCTCCCGCTCTGCACCATGAACAGGGGAGTCTCTCACGGGAGCAATCGAGCCCTAAATCACTATTTTTATTTCTTAGAGTAAAAAGGCTGAGAAAAGTTTCTGGAATGATTGCCCTGGGGAACTGAAGTCCGTCTGGAAACATGAATCATGAGAAATTTATCCCCCCACGGAGCCCCACAAGAACAATTACAGGATCATCCTTTCCGAGGGCTCCTGCCAATTCTTTGTGGGGTCAGCAGAAAGTAATATCTTCCATGAAAAGTGCACAGATTTCTGTAGAGAGGAGTGGACCATCGGCATGGGGGTGTGTGGAAGACAGGGCAAGAACAAGTGAGACCCGCGCAGATGGTGTGGGTGCACACCGGCCTCTTCATCTCAGGAAGCAGGGAGAGCGTGTCACATCCTCCCTCCAGGCGCTTGCTAAGCGACAGAACCACTACCCCTCAGGAGCAGACACTGTCTGGGGCTGGAAGACAAGCCATGAAGGGCTCTCTAGACATGGAGTCCAAGGTCAACAGGCGACTCTGGGTCCTTACTGTGGCTCAGACGGTGTGAAGGGAATATGCCTTTTGTTGCATTACAGTTGAGAGACAGACTTAACAGCTGTCGTTTGAAAACCCCCGGGATAACGAGACTTGGCACTTGTCCTCGCATACTTTTCTTCTCTCGCTGCGGAGTCCGGCTGTGAGGCATCTGGCACAAGGACCCGTCTGCCAAAGCGGCTGGACAGCGCGTGGTGCTCGGGGCCAGCCGGCCTCCCGCTCAGCCAGGCGGCTTGATGAGGTGCTGAGCGCGTGTTACGTGAGTCTGCAGAGCGGCTGTAACTCCCCCCATCGTGGCTAGAGACGGTCTGCCTCCCAGGGACCGCGCGAGTAGCGGTCCTCTTCCACAGTGCCAGTACTTCTTACATGTTCCTTTCAGAAGAGTCTCTTGACGAGTCTGTGACCGAGAGGTCCCGGCTTCTCCCCTCAGAATTTGGCTCAAAGAGGTCTGGGGAAGGGTCTGTGGGTTTTACCACCGTCCCAGCTGATTCTGCAGCAGGAGGCTCTGCCAACCCTGAAAAGGAGGGTTCAGATCTGCAGGTCCCTGCCCACAGATGCAGAGGGTCTTGGCAAGGATCTCCTGCTTGGAAGGGAAGATGGTTGGAACAACCTCCTTTACTGATTAAGTGCATTCCTTCCCCTTGTCTTTTCAGCAAATACCCATGAGTAACCAGGGTAGACACGGTGCACTCTCCACTGGAAGGAGGTTGTCGGGATGGTGTGCTCCAGCCGCTGCCCCGGAGGAGGGTCTTTCACGGACAACAGTGGACCTGCCTGGGCTGAGCCTGCCTGCCTCTGGCTCTCCATCAGCCATGTTTTCTTCCCTCACCTCCTTCAAGTCTTCACTGAATGTTCTTTCTGAACTGAAACCTTGCCAGGTCACTTTGCATTAAGCTCAGCGTGCCAAAGGCATGCTGTTCCCCAGCGGGCTTGTTAAAGAGCAATTCTGTTCTTCTAGGCACTCCAGGCAAGAAGGGTGTCCATTCACCTCTCCTGCACCCAATATCCAATCCATTGCAAGTCTCTATGGTCCTGCTGAGATGTGTCCAGAACCCATGGCTTCTCCCAGCGCTCCTCCAAGCCAGTGCTGGCATTGCCCCGGCTCACTTTCCTCCCTTTCCCCTCCCCATCGACCTAAAGAACAAATCACCACCTGTGTGCCTCTTCCCTGGAAGCCTGTTCTGACTCCCAGGCCTGGGTCTGGGGTCCCTACCTGGAGCACACGCGCAGCAAGGAAGAGCCTGTGCGCCGCATCACAGGCCCAGGGCAGCCAAGAGCAGGCACGTTTATTAATCGATAAAACAATGACGAGGAAAAATATAGGCGGTTCTGGGTACAAAACGGGTCCCTGGTCAGCCGTGGGAACTACTGGATTATTTCAAGCGGGCACAAAATACTCCTTTTAAAAACAGTTTTGAGCCGAGACTGGACTAAAAGGACAATGAGCAAAGGCAGGCTCAATTGCAAGAGGCACCACGTGGTCAAAACGCCCTATTCTGAGTGGCGGCAGGAGGTGTGCGGAGGAGCAGACAGACATGAGAAATGTTTTCAGGGAAGATGCTGGTGGGTGAGGATCAAGGAGACAGATCAAGACAGACAAAGAGACGCTTGAGGCCGGGTCACGCGGCTGGAAGAAGAGAGGTGCCTTTTGTGGAAAAATGGAGAAACTGCAAAAAAGGGCATCATTAGGTGGAAAAATGTCTCTGCCGCCAAGCCTTCCGAGTGGGAGACAGCCTCAGGACAGTCTGGTGGAAACAAGGGGGTCTGGGGATTCAGGGCTAGATTCTAAGAGAGCCGTCTCTCTCTCTCAAGCCTGAAAACTCCAGCCTCTATCGCCGGAGAACAAACATTTAGCTTTCGGACATGGACATCTGAAGGGTCCTGTGCACCGTTTAAAGGGCTAGTAACATTCTGCAGTGTTTCGTATTGTTTCTTATTAGGTGGGGGCCAGACCCTGAGCAGTTCAGTTGTACTTTTTTGCAGCTGGAACTTTCAGAGCCGGAGGGGGTCCTGCTTTCCGTGGGGATGGGTATTAGCCCTCGGGACATTTGGCAGGCAGATGGAGAAAATCTGGAGTGCAAATCCAAGAAAACAAGCTCAGGCACCGAGACCATCTTTACCGGCAATCTTTCTGGTTAAGGCACATATCTGGGGCTTCACTTCTCTGCACAGATCCATGACGTTTCCATTATCTGGGGGCTCAAAGAGGCTGCTGTGTATGCCCAGCGACCTCCTAGAACTGAATGTTTGTGCTTTTCCATTGAACAAAAACAGATATGCAGAGGATTTAATTCTAAATGCAGTTGTACAAATGTCTAATACAAATGGGGGAAAATGTTAGTGCTTGCTAAAGCTGGCTGGTGGATACTTGGATCCCTATTATGTTATTTTCTGCACTCTCCTATATGCTCGACACACAGTAGTTCATCATTTTAAAAAAATTTCCAAAAACACGTGTAAAACTGAGCCCAAGACTGAGCTCCTGAAGGTCAGGCAAGTCTGGGAAGATGACCTACCGAAGCGACAGCCACTTTGCAAAGTTCCTGTCCCCTCCGAGAACAAAAGGCTGTGCTGGTCACCAGACTGCATGAGGTCATGGGACAGAGAGGGGTGTGCTGAGCCTCCCTGCCCGCTGCAGGCCCACGTGTGTGTCATCGTGCGCCAGAGGTCACCGCTAGTCTGGGAAGTCACAGGCCCCAGGACATGCTCCCCTGTGGATGGTCAGGTGGGCACAGTCCAGTGACGGGAACTTCCACTTTATCCAGCCCGCACTGTGTTCCTGACCTCGGCTTGGTTCCCAGGCAGGGCCATTGCATCACCTGCTGTCACGGTGCAAACACACCCGAGCCGTGAGTCTTGGGGGCAGTCATCTCCTCCTGGATCGTGACCAAGAAACGGGGCTGAGATGCTCCAGGGACAGTCCCTCCAAGCCCCTCCAAGCTCCCTTCCTTTGGACGACCAGCTGAAAACCTCCTCAGTGGGCTCAGGATGGCCTGTCTATGCTTTAGGCCTTGGGAAATCCATCATTTTCCAAAGTCGACAGAGGGCTCCTCTGCCCTCGACTTGAAGCGTTCACTGAGAAGACAGCCATCATTACCACCGGCCATGTGGTGGGCGCAGGGTGGCCCCAGCAAGGCTTGCTGCATTGGCCTTTGAGACCAAAGGCACCAGCACCCGGCCCCTCTGGAAGAGCAGAGTCCTGGGGTCCACCTGTGGGCTTCAGACTTCATCAGGGGGTGGGGGGAGAGCGGACAGTTCCTCCAGCCAGACCCCAAGAGGAAATCCTCTCAATAAAGCAGCTTTTAACAAACCAAAGCTAAGCTGCATCTGGCTCCAAGCCATTGAATGCAGTCAGCATGCAGACCGCAGCTCACTCCCTCAGGAACAGCTCTCCGAGAGACCCTGGGGCCTGCCACCCGCTCCCCTAGGGCTGCGCTGTCCAGGGGGCTCCAACTGCTCCTCCTCATCAACGGCCGGGTGTGTGAGCTCATGCGTGTCCTGCGCCAGGCAGCCAGGACTTTCAGGAACAGACGAGACTGAACATTCAGCCCTGGGAGCACCCCAAAACCAGACATCCTGAAATCTGCTCCTTTCTGCCAGAGCCCTGGGGCCCCAGAACCCCCCACAGGACAAGAGGGGAGCAGAGACCCTGAAGTCGTGCTCACGTCCCCCTCCCTCCCAGCATCTGGGGACCCCAGGCCGCAGTGCCACCCTGGGGCCTGGGCTCCATCTCCAGACCTGGAACTCACTCCACACGTCCCTTCCCCTGGCACCTGTGAACCCCACATCACCGCATTCTCCTTCAAGGACAGCCTGTAAGGACTCCAGGTGCCCCTTCTCTGCGGCCAGGCTCTGTCCAGCAGGGCAGGCATAATGGCTATATTCTTGGCCAGCCCCCTGGGTGAGTTCCTTGGGTGCAGAGCAGGTCCCCGTGCCCTCATGAGGGTCAAGACACAGAAGTCATTCTCTCAGCAGGGTCACCACCTCTGCTTTGCAGGCAGGGGTAGGGAGAGAGCCCGGGCAGAGAGAAAAGGGCCCCTCTCCTCCACGGGGCTCAGGGCTCCGGGAAAAGGTAGCCAGAAGCTGCCCCTTGCAGCCCCGCTAGCCGAGCACCAAGGAAGTGCATGAGGTGTGTCCTAGCCGTCAACCAAAGCATCTGGAATTGTGGTTTTCAGGCTGCAAACACTGGATACCCTCATGAACATCCATGTCTTGCACCAGACACGGTTTATATAGGCAAGGAAAGTAGGGGGAAAATGTTTTACAGAAGTACAGTGGACTGTAAGTTAATTCAAATAATCATTTCTGGATTTTGTGATTTTTTTTTTGTTAGCTTTTTAAAATATGTAATCTGCTATGATTTCTTTATGTCGTAACTAACTCTGTCCACATAATTTTGTATTCTCTTTTTTTTTTTTTTTGCCAGGAGAAGTAAGGATTGATTACTTGCAGCAAGTAAGGAGAACACCAGGGACCTCTCCCCAGGCAGTGTCTCCCTGCTCTTTCTTAAAGAGCCCCCACCTCCCGCGATCCTGTCAGCCTCAGGTGCCAGCTCTGCCCCCACGTGGAGAAGCGCAGAGGAAATGCTGAAATAGCCTCAGTATCCCTCTTTCTCGTTAGAATCCCGTCCTCTGCTTTTTCTCCCCTCTGCCTGCATCCCGAGAAGCCAGCCCCACCTGGGCCCACACAGCTGCATCTCCCAGGCCCACTGCCCATCAGGGTCCCCACCAAACGCCTGTCAACACTGATGAGATGCCACTGGCGCGGGCAAGATGCAGGCTGCTGCCGATGGCGGGCTAGGTGGAGTGGGAGAAAGTGACGCCCAGAGGCCAGGGACCACGGGGAACAGCTGCACACAGACAGCCTGGGGCCAGAACACCCTCAAAGATCACTGCTGTTGAGCCTGCACCATCGTCCCCGCGTGGACACCTGCAGAAAGTACCACGGAGATGACAGAAAACCGGCCCCAGCAGACTCAGAGCACAGAAGCCCAGCTTCCTCTGAAACATCAAGTCTTTACAATAAAAAGCCACGCGCAAATCATGACACGGCGCCAACTTCAAAATGGACTTTATGGATGAAAGCAGGAGCTCAGGTGCTCTGAGCCTCCGCTGGATTCGAGGGGAGGCAGGGTGACCCCGTGATTTTCCCCGGGGGACAGTGTGGGAACAAAGAAATACTGACCGCTGTGGTGAGTTACTCTGAGCTATGACAGGGGACCCCGGCTTCTCCTTGCTCAAGTCACACCAGGACGAAGGCAAATTAGACCCATATCGTCTTGGCTTTTACTCACACCTCCATTTATTTGGAGAGGAGGCATATGGGTTATAGAAGGTTTAAAATCTGAAGCTGAGGTTCTTTTCCTTCCGGGAGCCGTTGGTTCTCCACCCATGGGTCTGATGCCGTGATGAGCTCAGGAGAAGGTGGAGACAGCCTGAACACAGCAGTGGGCGAGGTGCTGAGTGGAGCCGTAATTCACAACATCTGAAGCTGAGACGCTGGCAAGAGCTCGTGGTGTGCGGGTGTGGGTTGGGTGGGAAGAGAGAGAAGTGGCATTCGGTCTTGAATTCCCGAAGGGCTTGGCTTTAGGAAGATGGTGAAACCCTGGAGGAGGAGTGCATAGGACAGGTGGTAACCTCTAAACCCACAGGCCTTGGTAGAAGGTCATTTCCCCATCAAGGAAAAAACCAATGAAAACATTTCCTGGACAGGACAGGGCAGGGGCAGAGCATAGACAGGAAGGTGGAGAGGCCCTTCAGAAGGTGTGGGCAGTGGGGGCTGCAATCCCGGGGCTAAGACGCCTGGGGCTGGGAGCAGGACAGGGACTGAGGGCAGAGGACTGTGGCCTGAGTCTCTGCCCTGCCTGCAGGATCGCGGGGAGGGCAGGCCTGCATTGAGGGGGGTCTCAGACAGCCACCCACCTGCGCCCCCCTCAGCTGCTCGGGAGCCAGGTGAAGGTGGCAGCCGCAGCCCGGCTGGTGTGGGAGGGACAGAAGCGAGCAGGCACCACAGTCCTCCTGAGAGAGCAGATGAGGAGGTCAGTGCTGAAGGCGCAAGGCCAGGACGACACCTGAAGCAAGCTGACAAGATGCCTCCCAGGGAAGGGGACAGGCCACAGAAAGCACAACTTTGTCCCTGGGGTCATCAGGAGAAGGGGATGGGAGAGACCAGCCCTGAACAAGTTACAATCCTGAAGTGACCGAGGAATTGCCCAGAAGAGGCTTCGAGGCTGGCAGGGGTTCTCGTACCCTCAAGGGCCGAGCCTGGGTTTCCACCACCTCACCAGCAAATGCAGCACAGCTCCAGAGAAATAAAGTCCAACCCGCACATCGGAGGTGTCACCAGTGTCACCATGAAGCCCTCTGATTCACTGGAAGCCCCTGCCCCGACCAAGCCTCCAGAGATCCTAGTTACAGACCCCAACTCCTGTGCAGAGAATTCTCCTGCATTCTGGGCTATGACGAGCAGGGCCAGGACCAGTCAGACTTGAACTCCCAGGAATCTGCGGCTGTCGTGCTCCTTGGCACTCAGTTCAGTTCAGTCTCTCAGTGGTGTCCGACTCTTTGCAACCCCGTGGACTGTAGCATGCCAGGCCTCCCTGTCCATCACCAACTCCCAGAGTTTACTCAAACCCATGTCCAAGTCGGTGATGCCATCCAGCCATCTCACCCTCTGTCGTCCCCTTATCCTGCCTTCAATCTTTCCCAGCATCAGGGTCTTTTCAAATGAGTTAGTTCTTCACATCAGGTGGTCAAAATATTGGAGCTTCAGCTTCAGCATCAGTCCTTCCAATGAACAGTCAGGACTGATTTCCTTTAGGATGGACTTCTTGGATCTCCTTGCTGATCAAGGGACTCTCAAGAATCTTCTCCAACACCACAGTTCAAAAGCATCAATTCTTCGGCACACTCAGCTTTCTTTGTAGTCCAACTGTCACATCCATACATGACCACTGGAAAAACCATAGCCTTGACTAGACAGATCTATGCTGGCAAAGTAATGTCTCTGCTTTTTAATATGCTGCCTAGGTTAGCCATAACTTTTCTTCCAAGGAGTAAGCATCTTTTAATTTCAAGGCTGCAGTCACCATCTGCAGTGATTTTGGAGCCAAACAACTAATTCTGTCAGTTTCCACTGTTCCCTCATCTATTTGCCATAAAGTGATGGGGCCAAATGCCATGATCTTAGTTTTCTGAATGTTGAGTTTTAAGCCAACTTTTTCACTCTCCTCTTTCACTTTCATCAAGAGGCTCTTGAGTTCTTCTTCACTTTCTGCCATAAGGGTGGTGTCATCTGCATATCCAGCCCAGCGTTTCTCATGATGTACTCTGCATAGAAGTTAAATAAACAGGGTGACAATATACAGCCTTGAGATATTCCTTTCCCAATTTGGAACCAGTCTGTTGTTCCATGTCTGGTTCTAACTGCTTCTTGACCTGCATACAGATTTCTCCTCGGCACTTCCTGACTCGAATTCAGGGAGACGTTCAGGAGAGAGACCCGTGGCCTCTCACAGGGGTCACAGGTCACAAGCACTACCGGCCTCCACCGCCCTCTCGTCATCAGCCCCACCGTGCTGCTGGTCCTCAATTGCTCAGTCGCGTCCGACTCTCTGTGACCCCGTGGACTGCAGTGCGCCAGGCTTCCCTGTCCTTCACCATCTCCCAGAGCTTGCTCAAACTCATGTCCATCAGGTCAGTGATGCCATCCAGCCATCTCATCCTCTGTCGTCCCCTTCTCCTCCTGCCCCCAATCCCTCCCAGCATCAGAGTCTTTTCCAGTGAGTCAGTTCTTCGTATCAGGTGGCCAAAGTATTGGAGCTTCAGCTTCAGCATCAGTCCTTCCAATGAATATTCAGAACTGATTTTCTTTAGGATGGACTGGTTGCATCTCCTTGCAGTCCAAGGGACTCTCAAGAGTCTTCTCCAGCACTACAGCTCGAAAGCATCAATTCTTCAAGGCTCAGCCTTCTTTATGATCTAACTCTCACATTCGTACATGACTACTGGAAAAACCATAGCTTTGATAGATGGGCCTTTGTTGGCAAAGTAATGTCTCTGCTTTTTAATACTCTTTCTATCTCGAAAGCATCAATTCTTCAAGGCTCAGCCTTCTTTATGATCTAACTCTCACATTCGTACATGACTACTGGAAAAACCATAGCTTTGATAGATGGGCCTTTGTTGGCAAAGTAATGTCTCTGCTTTTTAATACTCTTTCTAGGTTTGTCATAGTTTTCGTTTCTAGGAGCAAGCATTTTTTAATTTCATGGCTGCCGTCACCACCCATAGTGATTTTGGAGCCCAAGAAAATAAAATCTGTCACCGTTTCCACTTTTTCCCAATTTATTTGCCATGAAATGATGGGACCAGATGCCATGAAATGATGGGACCAGATGCCATGATCTTAGTTTTTTGAATGCTGAGTTTTAAGCCAACTTTTTCACTCTCCTCTTTCACCCTCATCAACAGACTCTTCAGTTCCTCTTCGCTTTCTGCCCTAAGGGTGGTGTCACCTGCATGTCTGAGGTGGCAGTGTGGGATCTGCTCTTTCTTCCCATCTCCCACTTTTGCCTGCACCTGACCTGGCACCCACCATGCTGACGGCCTCTAAGGCCCCACCCTGCCCAGCTGGTGTAGCCCTCCTGAGCATCGCGACTGCCTCTGTTGGTGCCCTGCCTGGTTTCTCCCCTGGAATGTGGGTGAGAGGCCCGGACTGCCTCCTCCAAGAGCCCTGGAGCTGACCGTCCTCATCCACTTGCTCTGGGCTCCCTGCACTTGCCGCCATCCCGCGTGCGGCTGCAGGCTGGCGCGACTGTCGGCCTCAGCAGGAAGGGAGGGGAAAGCAGGGCTAGCCCTGAGGTGAGCGAGGCCAGCTCCCACCTCCCCTCCAGCATCCAGCAGAGACCAAGTCACACCTAAAATGCTCATGGGCACATCGGAGCTGCTTGTGCTACCTTCCTAATACCTCACAGCTTCATAAAAAATAGAATCTTAAAGTGGAAAGTTCAGAGCAAAAGTTAACTAGTGGGACTGCCTCAAACTAAATGCTTCTGCACGACAAATCAAACAAAAACCCATCAAGAAATGAAAAGGAAATCTACTAAATGGGAACCATACATCTGACAAGAAGTTACTCTCTATAATATTTAAGAACTCCTACAACTCAGCAGCAAAAGCAAATAATCCAATTAGAACATGGTCAGAAGAACTGAAAAGACGTTTTCCAAAGAAGACAGAGAGAGCTGACAGACACGTGACACGATGCTCAGTGTCACTGACCATCGGGGAAACGCAGATTAAAGCCACAATGAGCTATCAGCCTCACACCTGTCAGGACGGCCGTCATCAACAAGACAGCAAATAATATAATCCAATTAGAACATGGTCAGAAGAACTGAAAAGACGTTTTCCAAAGAAGACAGAGAGAGCTGACAGACACGTGACACGATGCTCAGTGTCACTGACCATCGGGGAAACGCAGATTAAAGCCACAATGAGCTATCAGCCTCACACCTGTCAGGACGGCCGTCATCAACAAGACAGCAAATAAATGATGGAGAGGGTGTGGAGGAAAGTAAACCCTCCTACACTGTTGCTGGGAATGTAAATTGGTGCAGCCATGATGGAGAACAGTATGGAGGCGCCTCAAAAAGCTAAAAATAGAGCTACCATCTGACAAAGAAATTCTACTCTTATTTGTCTGAAAAAAAAAAAAACTGAAAACATCAATTTGAAAAGATACATGTACCCAATATTCATAGCAGCGCTATTTATGATAGCCAAGACATAAGCCACCTAACCATCCATCAGTAAATAAGCGGGTAAAGGAGATGTGGTATATGTATATATATAAATACACATACACACACACACACACACACACACACACACATACACACACACACAATGGAATATTACTCAGCCCTGAAGAAGAAGGAAATCCTGTCATTTGCAACAAAACGGGTGGACTTGGAGGGGATTACGCTAAGTGAAAGAAGGCAGAGAAAGACAAATACTGCTCGCCAACAGCAGGGGATCAGGGGAGTCAGAGCGTATAAACTTCCGGGTGCAAAATAACCAAGTCCTGGGGCAAAACACACTGTCCCGTGGCTACAGCCAACCATGCCAGCGCGTGACGTTGAGTAGAGCCCCTGTGCCATGCCTCAAGCCCTTGTTGGTCATCTGCTTTGAATATAACAGTGTGCACACGACCTTCCCAAACTCCCTAACCATCCCTTCCCCCCACCCTACCTCCCTGCCCTGGCAATCATAAGTTCGTTTTCTAAGTCTGTGAATCTCTTTCTGTTTTGCAAGTTCATTCGTATTATTTCTTTTTAGATTCCACAGGTGCCAACCTGGATGGAAGTGAGGGTTTGGGGGAGAATAGATACATGTTTACGTATGGCTGAGTCCCTTTCCTGTTCATCTGAAACTATCACAGCATTGTTAATGGGCTATAGTGAAAGTGAAAGTCGCTCAGTCGTGTCCGACTCTTTGTGACCCCATGGACTATACAGTTCCTGGGATCCTCCAGGCCAGAATACTGGAATGGGTAGCCTTTCCCTTCTCCAGGGGTTCTTCCCAACCCAGGGATCGAAGCTAGGTCTCCTGAATTGCAGGCGGATTCTTTACCAGCTGAGCCACAACCACAGCATTGTTAATTGGCTATGCTGCTGCTGCTAAGTTGCGTCAGTCATGTCCGACTCTGTAGATGGCAGCCCACCAGGCTCCTCTGTCCCTGGGATTCTTCAGGCAAGAATTCTGGAGTGGGTTGCTATTTCCTTCTCCAGCGCATGCATGCACGCTAAGCGCTTCAGTCGTGTCCGATTCTGTGTGACCCTCTGGACAGCAGCCCACCAGNGCCCTATGGTTGGCTGGACTGGCCTCAGTTTCAGCCTTTGACCCCCTGTGGGCTGGATCTCACCCCTTTCCCACACTCAGATTCTTTGGTAACTGGCGACCCTCCAGTGGTCATGTATGGATGTGAGAGTTGGACTGTAAAGAAAGCTGAGCCCAAAGAACTCATGCTTTTGAACTGTGGTGTTGGAGAAGACTCTTGAGAGTCCCTTGGACTGAAAGGAGATCCAACCAGTCCATCCTAAAGGAGATCAGTCCTGGGTGTTCATTGGAAGGACTGATGCTGAAGCTGAAACTCCAATATTTTGGCTACCTGATGTGAAGAACTGACTCATTTGAAAAGACCCTGATGCTAGGAAAGATGGCAGGCAGGAGGAGAAGGGGACGATAGAGGGTGAGATGGTTGGATGGCATCACCGACTCAGTGGACATGGGTTTGGGTCAACTCTGGGAGTTGGTGATGGACAGGGAGGCCTGGCGTGCTGCAGTCCAGAGTTGGACACAGCTGAGAGACCGAGCTGAACTGAACTCACCCATCTTGCACTGGTGCCTCCAAGGCCCCTCTTCCTGTCTGGGTGCTGAGCCCACTTCCCTTCCTGGATTCCTCTGAGCATCTGCGGCTGGCCTGCCCTCGCGGGCCGCGGTGCCCGGGGTTTGGCACAGGGCTCAGCTGTGGCCGGTGGATGTGGAGCCAGACGGCTTTGTTCCGAGCACTGGGTGCCCGTTTATGCAGCCTAGGGTTTAATTAGCTTTCCTGGCAACCACATTAAATGACTGCTTGTTTCTTAGCAGCGGCGACACATTTGAGTGGTTGGGTTTTGAAAACCCGAAAACAGAGCCTGCCATTTACTTACTGATAGACTGTGTCCTGTCACACGAGCTGGCTGATTCAGACTCCCAGAGATCCTTTGTGATTCTGATTTTGCCCTTGGATGTATTAGCATTCCATGCTAGTTCTATGTCACCTGCAGACAGAATAAGCCACTGATCAAAAAAAAAAAAATTCTTGTGCAGCACAGAAACACAGAGTTCTGCAGTATGCCAATAACAACCTTCCTTTAGATGAAAAAGGATGGCTAATTAGCAACTCTGTGATCCTTCCACCATTTATAAACCTGCCCAATTACCCCATCCCTCAACCTCTGTGAGCGGTAGCAGAACATTAGCCAATCTCTGTGGCCACCATGATCTGAGCCCCTTTTCTATTTGGGGCAATTATCTACCTTAAGAGTCTTTCTGAAGTGCAGACCAGCTCCCGGAATGAAAGGTGGAAAATGCCAGTGGCTGGCTTTCCCAGCGCCCCTTGCGGCTGGGGTATGGCCATGTGATCTGGGCTCCAACGGTGGAGGGCCGCATGCTGACCTCTGACCCAGGAGCGCAAGAGAGTGGAGACAGTCCAATGCCCCTGGGGCACCAGGGTCATGGTGTCGGTGGTGGGAACGGTGGTGTCCAGGCCACTGTTGACAAGCTTCTGTGTCCTCATGGGACCAACCCCATGATTTTGGATGTGGTTCTGTGTGTGATACCCAAACTCGACTCTCTAGCCCTTTCCCAGAGTTGGTAAGCGACTCTATATCCTTGAATAAGATGCCTTCTCAGCCTAAACTAGCTAGAATTTGTCTCTGTTGGTTTGACCTAAAAACAATCAGTGAGCCCAGTCTCCTTTCTCATCTGCTCCTTCCCGGACCGTGGGCTATCAGCAACCTCACTTACATGCTTGCTGTCAGAGGTTCTTGCTGGGAAAGGAGGCACGTGCGTCTGACCCCACGTGTTTTCTGAGGCTGGGGCTGGCTCTTCAGAGTGGCTGATGCCCTCTGTGGGAGCTTAGAAACCATCTTCTCAGACGTCCTTCAAGATTCCGGCCAAGAGTCAACATCAACCTAACTCGTCTATGCCTCACAGGACCTGCCTTCTTTCCCTTTCTGAAAATTACAATTGCAATTTCCTTATCTCTCAGGGCTCTGTTATTTTTCATGATTCCTCCAAGGTCACCCCAAGGAGCAACTGCATCCGACTGTTCTTGGGCATCTGGGATCTCCTTTCCCCTGTGAGGTGCAGCTCCTTTGGCATCCTCTCAGCTGTTCGATTTGCCCTTCTTATTTTGCAGAAGATGCTTCTTTGGGAAGACAGAAGCCACAAAAAGCCTGAGGGGCAGCATGCGATTATGATCTCTGAACATCCCCACCTGGCTTCCAGAGGACTGTCCTGTCCAGCTTGGCCCCACGCTGCGCCTTCCTGCAAGGCGCACCCACCTGTGACATCGGTGGCCCCTCTATTTCTACAGCAGGATTGTGGACGAAGGGCAGGACCGAGGACTTGGTCTGTATCAGCCCAGGACGACATTCTGCCACATCAGGGGACACCTTCCCCAGGCCCATCTGCGCATTTTGGGACGTAGGAATCCATGGTCTGGACTCGACGTCTTGGAGGATCAGTGGGGTTGCCTGGCTCCCAGGATGTTTCCTTCCTTTGAGAAACAGACAATTCTGGGCTCTTCTCCTCTCTTTCTGTCCTGTCAGGAAGGAAACACATTTTCAAGTCGCCCCATGTTCCCGATCTTGAGAAAGCACCAGCAGAGTTAGTAGACATAACCACCAACAGCATGTGTTTCTTCTCTCTCCATGGCCACGTGCCCAGAGAGGAGGGTGTAATATAAGAAGCAGAGGAAAAAAGTCGAGATGGGAAGAAATCGCAGGAAGGCAGCATCCGGCCAACATGCGGGTCCAGACAGCAAGGGGGATGGGTGCCAGTGTTCACGGTGGGGGCACCTGCTGAAATCTCTCCTGTGGCCAGGCTGCGGGTTCTCTGCACACGGCTCCATGCCCAGCACACGGCTGGCAGGGCGGCTATCTCTGAAGTGCTCTGTCCTTACTGTGCACAGGAAGTGTACAAAACACGCTCACGTTTAGCATCAGCTCTCAGGCTGTGCTCAGTGAGATGTCCGTGTGATTCTACAGACATCCTCCCCGCCTGCCAACCCCCCTCATCTCTGCTGGCAGAATCTCCATGTCATCACACACATTATAGCAAGCACACAGGGGTTTTATTTCAGCTCTGACTGGGGTCTACTAGGTCTTTGCATTCTTTTCTCAAAGAGGAATAGTTTTAAATTTTAAAAATGCTTTTTTTTTAAGAGGAGAGAAAGGGATGAGGACGCCTGCCAGGAATTTCTTGGTTTGGTTCCAAAGCTTTGAGAGCAGAGCCTCTCCAAGGTCAAAAGGAAACCCCATTTAGCGCTCCAGGTGGAGGAGATGGAAATGCAACTTCTTCCTCAGTGTCTCTGCCTGCTGCCCTGGGTCCTGCTGGCGTTTCCTGCCTGAAGCTGCTCTCCGGGTGGCTAGGACCTGTGACCTACCCTGACCCTCTTCTTGCCCATCACTAGACCACAGTTTCCATCCCAGGAGCCTTTCTAAACTGCAGCTGGTGGTCCTGGTTCGCACACCCCACACATCCCTCATCCTGGAAGGAGTTCAAAGTCACCTGCTTGGCAGTTTCTCACTGCCGCCCGACTTGAGCTTAAATGTCATGCTTTCAGCAGGATATTTACAGCTGAAACTCCCGCCATCATTTTGAACTCAATGTTCCCAAAATGGAACTTCCCATCTTGACCTGGAGCCACTCCTCCTGCCCACATGACCATCGCTCTCGAAGGCTCCGCTGTTGCCATGGCAACGATGATGCAGATCCCAGAGGTGGCTCTTGTCCCCGCCCCTCCATCTCCTCTATTCTTCAGTCATCTATTCCTCCTGGCTCTCTTCTCTAAGCATCTTCTCCAGTTGTTCTTTCCTCTGTGTCCCCTCTGCCTCCAGGAGCTGGGGGACAGCTCCCATCTCCTGCACTCCCAAGCTCCCAGCTCCCCATCTGATCTCACACACAGGGCCAGGCTGATCTCCTGTCCCCATCGCTTCTGTGTCGGGAAATCCTCAGCAGCCCCAGGTGAACCTCCCACTGGCCTTTCCTGACTTGGCAGCATCTGGCCCTCAGCTCACTCCAAAGCACATGCTTTCTGTGTGAGCCCCAGGGTCCCTCTCCCCACAAACGAGCTGCCTCGTGTTCACTGCTGAGCCCCTGCACTCGGTCCTTCCTGTGTCTCCTCCATCCTGATAATCTCCAGAAGACACCTCCCCATCCTCATCACCCAGGTCTTGGCACCTTTTTATCTAGAATGTTCTCTCCCTTCTTCCGTCTGCTTCTGCTCTGAGCTCACGTCATGTTTGTCATTTCCGCCTCAGACTTACTACAGTGATGCTTTGTCTTCCAATATTTCTTATCACTTTCAGTTTGCATTTTTCTCCTCATCCATACTGTATACTCCTTGAGGGCAGGGACAGTGTTCCTTCCATTTATCCCTTCCTCTTGATATCCTACTTGTTTTCTATGATCCTAATTTTTACTTTTATTATTTTTTATTGTACATGTCTTCATAAGCAATCTGCAAATTTGCAGGATGAAAAAATAATTCCTTCTGTGTCTTTCACAATGCGTATCATTGTAGTAGCTAAACACGCATTGGCTTGTAAGAATTCGCTCAATAAATATGGAGTTGGTTTTGAAACAGAGCAGGGCATATGTGTTATTAATCTCAGGCAACCAAAAAGGTATTTCAGGGGTGGGAGGGGAGGTTCAATAAGGAGAGGACATATATATACCTGATTAATGTTGATATATAGCAGAAATCAACACAATACTGTGAAGCCATTATCCTCCAATTAAAATTATTTTTTAAAAAAGAAAATATATTTCAGCCCCTTAAGAATCTGAATTTAAGCGAACCATTTAATAAGCTTTACCCCTACTCTGATTCAACTCTGCTGAGCAGTTTTTCACTGCATACCAGAACTTTGATAATGACTTCATACAACTAAAACTAAAGGGAGAGAAGTAAAAACAGACAAACAACAATTTAAAAAAACCTCAAAGGCTCTTCAGATGGGAATTTCAGGAGGATGGTGGGTAGGTCATTTCTACCACATGAGTCAACACCCATACCCAGGGGCTCTCAACACACCCACCGCACTGAGGCCTGGGGTTCCAACACCCATACGAAGGGGCAAGGGCAGAGAGAGAAGCAGGCACACAGTGAGACAGGCCAGAAATAAGACAAAACAGGATTTTTTTTTAAGGAGAGAAAAAGTGCCTCTCTGGCACGAGTCAGTTCAGGATCAAAGGATAAGATTCTGACTTCTAACGCTCTGCGTCTGTTCTGTTTTGCCTACGCCGCTGGGCGCGTTCAGCTGGTGGCAGGATCATTACAGCTTTGCTGTGTGGAGTTCTGTTGCGACAGCCTCATCGCACCAGGGTGATGACAGGGCCCAGAGGATGACAGGCCAGGCCCACGCCTCTATCCCGGCTGGCAGGGAAACCACAGGCGGGACCATCCCAGCTGAGAGGGCAGAAACTCGAGCCCAGCTTTGATGTCTGCCACGGCCACCACATCACAGCAGCCCCACAGTTGCTGCCCCGGCGGGGCCAGCCGCCTGTGGACACGGACTGATAGAGGCCCAGGGTCGTGTGGCCAGGGCCAGAAGGTGCAGCGGCTTGCCCCCTCCCGGGGCAAAGGGAGGCCATGTCCCTGCCCCGGGGACGCCGGGCGCAGTGCTGTGTGGGCCCCACTGCTCTGGCACCCGATGTGCCTGCCCAGTCACTCAGTCGTGTCTGACTCATTGTGACCCTTAGCCTTTCCCTTCTCCAGGGGATCTTCCAAACCCAGGGGTTGAACCCAGGTCTCCTGCATTGAAGGCAGATTCTTTACTGTCTGACCCACCAGGGAAGCCCCAGACCCTCCCTCACAAAACCAGCATCCTTCATGAGCATCAGATCCCAGCAGAGCGCTCACTAGACCTTTCCATAGGAGGGGAAGGAGGAGGTGTTCACAAGTGACCCACGGTAACTCTGGATGTCGACGGGGAGCTGGCACCCAGGCCACTGTCTTCATTTTGCAGCTGCCTGTACAAAATCTGTTGAATGTGCTCCAGTGACATCACTGATAAGGACACTGGTCTAACCCAAAAGGATGTGTTTGCTTTATGTCTTGTAACATCCTTGAGTGCTCAGAAAAAGGGAAGAGGTAATTCCACCAAGCTTTCAATTTCTACGGGCAGAAGGAATGGCCTAGCTCTGATGGTAAGATAAAGCTCCAGCCTGCAGGGAACTGACCTTTTGGGGGTGGGGAGGGGAATGAGAAGCATGGCCTTGTTCCCAGGGGAGGGGATTGTCTCATGTGTAATTACAGGGCTCAAATTCTGTGTTCTCTCTATAAACCTCAACCCCAATCTGCTGACAACTGTCATTAGCTCACAGAAGGCAGAGCCCCTGACCATTGCCCTGTCAGCCCCAGGGGGTCACGTGTTCACCCTCGTGGCCCTCTATGAGCTCAGCATCATGTGGAGACACACTTGGAAGGTGCGGGGCAGCCACAGAGGACTCACTGGCCTCTGTCCGCAGAGAAGCAGCACCTACTGCACACACCACAGACTTAGGGGACCTCAATTCTCTTCCTGACTCAAATCTGTCGCTCCACCCGATTCTTAGCTATCTGTGAATATTTACATTGAAACTTGGGATGCTAAGGCTGAAGCTCCAATACTTTGGCAAAAAAGCTGATTCACTGGAAAAGACCCTGATTCTGGGAAAGACTGAGGGCAAGAAGAGAAGGGGGCAACAGAGGATGAGATAGTTGGATAGCATCATCAGCTTGATGGGCATGAGTCTGAGCAAGCTCCAGGACATAGTGAGGGCCGGGGAAGCCTGGCCTGCTGCAGTCCACGGGATCGCAAGGTCGGACATGACTGAGCTACTGAACAACAACAAAACGCAATCCAGTTAGAGGGATTCCGTTCCTTGGTCACGGCGGCNGCAGGGAGACAATATACAGCCTTGACGTACTCCTTTTCCTATTTGGAACCAGTCTGTTGTTCCATGTCCAGTTCTAACTGTTGCTTCCTGACCTGCATACAGATTTCTCAAGAGGCAGGTTAGGTGGTCTGGTATTCCCATCTCTTTCAGAATTTTCCACAGTTTATTGTGATCCACACAGTCAAAGGCTTTGGCATAGTCAATAAAGCAGAAATAGATGTTTTTCTGGAACTCTCTTGCTTTTTCCATGATCCAGCGGATGTTGGCAATTTGATCTCTGGTTCCTCTGCCTGTTCTAAAACCAGCTTGAACATCAGGGAGTTCACGGTTCACATATTGCTGAAGCCTGGCTTGGAGAATTTTGAGCATTACTTTACTAGCGTGTGAGATGAGTGCAATTGTGCGGTAGTTTGAGCATTCTTTGGCATTGCCTTTCTTTGGAATTGGAATGAAAACTGACAATATATGAAACTGACAAAGAACTTACATCCAGAATACTTTTGTAAGTATTCAGTACAGTTCAGTAGCTCAGTCATGTCCGACTCTTTGCGACCCCATGAACCACAACACGGCAGGCCTCCCTGTCCATTAGTACTCTTAAAACTTAATTATTTCTTTATGGCTGCGCTGGGTCTCCGTTGTTGCTTTCTCTAGTTGTGGCGAGCAGGGGCTACTCTCTGGTTGCAACACGCAGGCTTCCCAACACAGTGGCTTCTCTTGCTGCCAAGCATGGCCTCGGGGTGTGCTGGCTCAGTAGTTGCACTGTGCCACTCAGGTTCAGCTGCGCCTCGGCGTGTGGGATCCTCCCAGATCAGGGATCAGACCATAGTCCCTGCACTGGCAGGTGAGTTCCTAACCATGGGACCACCAGGGAAGTCCCTAACGTAGAATCTCTTTAAATTTCCTATAAATCAGTAAGACTGGCAACCCAGTAGAAAAAATGGCCATGACTTGGAAACTTCAACAAAAAAAAGGAAATGCAAATACAATGCAAAGGACAGCAGCTCTGTGAACAGGGACCTAGCTCAGCAGTGTCAGGAAAGTGCAAAATAAGACCACATGAGAAGCTAGAATACACCCAGCAGAAAAGCTGAACCGTGAGACCCCGCCTCCAACTGGACCAACGTGACAAGCTTTTAGAAGGGTGTGGAGCAAGAGAAACTCTCGCACATCACTAGGCGAGTGCCAGGCGGTACAGCTGCTCCAGAAAACATCTGCCATTAACTGCTGAAGCCAAGAACTCCATGCCCTGGACCCAGCAGCCTCCATCCTGGGGATATACCCAACAGAACGTTCACTGCAGCGTCACTCACAACAGCTAAGAACTAAACCACCCAAATGTCCATCCCTGCTACCCTGGGTAACTTGTGATATGTCCCTACCAGGAAACACAACACGGCAATGGCAATCAATGCCCACAGCACCTCGCGCATGTCACAAACATGGGTGACAGGAGATGATCCACTACACTGTTTCATGGACCTGAAAGCTAAAGGCAGGCAACACCAACTAAAGCGCCTAAGGACACACAGTAGTAGTAGCGTGAGTTGCTCAGGCGTGTCCGACTCTTTGCAACCCTATGGACTGTAGCCCACCAAGGTCCTATGTCAGTGGAATTCTCCGGGAAAGAATACTGGAGTGGGTAGCCATTTCCTTCTCCAGGGGATCTTCCCAACCCAGGGATAGAACCCAGGTCTCCTGTGTCGCAGGCAGATTCTTTACCATCTGAGCCACAGGGAAGTCCAAGGACACATAAGCGTGTAGTAAAAGCACACTGTAAAGCAAGAAAGTAGGCTGGGGTCACCTTTGGGGAGGACTGGGATGCTCAGTATGTGACTTATAATATTTCATTACGCTGTGACGTAATCTTGTGCTGTATTTTACAATGAAAAAGAGTAAAAAAAAAAAAAAAAAGGATGCCTGCCCATACCAATGCTTTGCAGGCCTTGTAAGTTTCAGAATCAAAGTGGCTTCCTGTAACTCTCTGTCCTGTGAAAGCCAAGGATGGGGGAGGTGCTGCCAAGAGGGGAGTGAGGACCAGCCCCATGGCAGGAGGCCAGGAGTCCACACTCCTCATCCCCCACACTGACTCCTGGCCAAGACTCCAGACACTGTAGCTGGGGGCCTTGTCCAGGGCACATCGCTCACCAGGGCCCCACTGTGCCTCCCCCACCTTGTCCAGCAGGTCAGCTCCACCCTCACCCAGGACCTCCAGACTCCCTCCTTCTGCCTGAACTTCCACGTGTTCCTCAGCCCCCTCTGTCTCCCTGGCTCATTCTGTTTTCTCTGCCAGTCTCTCCATCCGTCCCTGTCTGTCTCCCTTCCTTCTCTTCTTTCTGGGGAGCTGAAGCCTCAGGATCAGACTCACACACCCTGACTGCAGGCCTAGATGCGGGCAGCGGCCTGGAGTCTCCTGAACCAGGGGTGAGCAGGGAGGGCTGGGCTCATCGTTTCTGGGGTGAGCTCAGACAGGCAAAGTCGCACACCCTGTGAACACCTGGGCCCAGAGGCAGAGCACGGCCAGGAGAGGTGACCACGAGTGCAAGGCCAGCAGAGGGTGGGCACACCCTGGGAGAGGGGGACCCTGTCACATGAAAAGAGGGCACAGCTGTGAAACATAAGGGGAGACCTGGAAAGGGCTTCCAGGAAGACAGACTCAGCCTCCAGGCCACAGACAGGCAATGACAGCCCCGGGAGATCCCCGCCCTCTCTGCTCAGCAGCAGGGAGGCACCACGGGAGGCAGCACCTGCCCTCAGACCTCCACAGTCTCATCAGCCCGGTCTCAGGCGTTGAAGAAGCAAGCCTTATAGCACAGTAACACTCCAAGCACAGAAGGTGCTCAACACTTGTTTATTCTTGTGCATGTTTTCCAATCAGAAGGCTTGTCTGAGCCTCACAATTTTCTCTAAGAATAGTTTAGCAAAATATCTGTGATCAGAACTCTCCATGCAGGAAACGTTTACCTCCATTCTGAAAAACTCCTAGGCTTTTGTGCAAGTAATTCTTTGACTAACTCTGAAATTCAAAAAAGCAGAGACATCACTTAGCCAACAAAGGTCCATATAGTCAAGGCTATGGTTTTTCCAGTGGTCATGTATGGATGTGAGAGTTGGACTGCGAAGAAGACTGAGTGCTGAAGGATTCACGCTTTTGACTGTGGTGTTGGAGAAGACTCTTGAGAATCCCTTGGACTGCAAGGAGATCAAACCAGTCAATCCTAAAGGAAATCAACCCTGAATATTCATTGGAAGGACTGATGCTAGCAGAAACTCCAATACTTTCACCACTTGATGTAAACAGCCGACTCATTGGAAAAGACCCTGATGCTGGGAAAGATTGAGGGCAGGAGGAGAAGGGGACGACAGAGGATGAGGTGGCTGGATGGCATCACTGACTTGATGGACATGAATTTGAGTACGCTCCAGAAGATAATGAAGGACATGGAAGGCTGGTGTGCTGCAGTCCATGGGTTCACAAAGAGTCAGACACGACTGAGCAATTGAACAACAAACGAAAACGCACATGGAAAGGCAAAGGAACCAGAGTCGCCAAAATCATTTTGGAAAAGAAGAATAATGATGGAGGAATGACATCACCCAATCTTTTCACACCTTAATTGAGATAAAATTCACATACCATCCATCCTGCCATTTTCAGTGTACAATTTGGGACTTCCCCGGTGGTCCAGTGGTTCAGACTCTGCACTTAACTGCAGCAAGCACAGGTGTGATACCTGATCAAGGAACTAAGATCCCCAATACCATGCAGGGCAGATGAAAAAAAAAAAAAAAGAAAAGAAATTAAGTGTCCAATTCAGTGGGGTTTTGTATATTCAGAGAGTTATGTGGCCATCACCACAATTTTAGAAACTTTTCATTACCTCAAAAGAACCCCCAGCCCCATTAACAGTCACAGACCCCCAACTACCCTGGCTCCAGACAACCTAATCTACTTTTATCTTTTTTAAGTTTTATCAATTTATTTTTGGCTGCGCGGAGTCTTCACTGCGGCACACAGGCTTTCTCTAGTTGCAGCAAGCAGGGGCTGCTCTCCAGCTGTGGTGCACGGGCCTCTCGCCCGGTGGCTTCCTGTGGAACACAGGCTCTAGGCACGTGAGCTTCAGTAGTCACAGCTTTCAGGCTCTAGAGTGTTGGGCTGAGGAGCTGTGGTGCACAGGCTTAGTTGCCCCTCAGCGTGTGGAATCTTCCCAGACCAGGGATTGAACCCACGTCCCTTGCATTGGCAGGAGCATTCTTAACCACTGGACAAGTTAACCACTTAGGCAAGTTCCCTAATCTACTATCTGTCTCTAAGGACTTGCCTGTTCTTGACATTTATATAAGCGGAATCATACGATATGAATTTTTTCAAGATTCACTCAGGTATCAGTACTTTCTTCTTTTTTACGACTGGATACTACTCCACTGTCTAGATTATACACCATATTTGATTCACCTATTCATCACTTGAAGGACATTTGGGTTGTTTGCACTTTTTGGCTGTTATGAATAGTGGTGCTATGAACACAGTACAAGTTTTCAAATGGATGTATTTTATTGGGTGCGTACTATGGAATGGAATTGCTGAGTCACATAGGAACTCTGTTTAACCTTTTGAGGAACTGCCAGGCTGTCTTCCATAGTGGCTGCACCATTTTACATTCCCATCAGCAGTCTAAAGATTCTAATTTCTCCATCTCCTTACCAACACTTGTCATTTTGTCTTTTAAACAGAGCCATTCTATAAGCTGTAGGTAAGGTTAGGATTAGAGTTCAGGCTGGGGTTTTTGATTGCAGCCATCTTAATGAGTATGATGTGCTATCTTTTTTGGTTTTGATTTGCATTTCCCTAATGAGTAATGATGCTGAGCACCTTTTCACGTGTTTATTGGACATTTTATGATATCTTTAGAGGAATGTCTATTAAAGTATTTTGCCCAGTTTTCAGTTAGCTGTCTCTTCTTGACTTGTAAGATTTTTTTATATTTTGGATCAGTCCCTGATCCGATATATGATTTGCAAATGTTTTCTCTCGTTCTTGGGAGACTATCTAAGTTTAAGACATGACATAAAGCTATAGTAATAACGCCTGTGTGATTTTGGTGAAGGATAGACACATAGGTCAGTGGAATAAAAGAAAGAGTAGAGAGTGCAGAAATATGTCCAATTAATCATTTACAAGTAAGTTAGAGAAGGCAGTTCAATAGAGAAAGTATAGTGTTTTCAGCAAAGGGTACTGGATAAATTGGACACTCATAGGTAAAGAGAAAATACAAACAACCCAGGACCTAACCCTCATACCTCAAACAAAAAGGATCTCAAAATAGATCACAGAATTAAGTGTAAAACATAAATTCTGAAACACTTAGAAAAAAAGTCTTAGATGAAAACACTTAAAAAAAAAAAAAACAACACTTAGACAAAGGCTTTGTGACTTGGGATTAGGCAAACAATTCTCAGGCATGACTCTAAAAACATGAATCCTAAAAGAAAAACTTGATAAATTAGACTTCATCAAAAAATAAAACTCTGGCTCTGCAAATGATACTATTAAAGAGGACGAAATGACAAGCTACAAACTAGAAGGAAATATTTGCAAAGTGCATACCTGACAAACGATTGCATCCAGAATACATACAAACTCTCAAAATTCAACAGTAAGGAGACAAACAACCCAATTTTAAAATGGTCAAAATACCAGGAGAGATATTTCAGCGAAGAGAAAACCTGGACGGCAAACAAGTGTGTGAGAAGACGCTCCACATCACTGGCTGTCAAGGAAATGCAGGCTGAAGCCAGCGTGCCGGATGGCCCCACAGATCAGAACAACCAACGTGTGGAAGTGCTGACAAAGACACACAACACCTAGGACTTCTCTTCGTTGCTGGGTGGAATGAAAAATGGTAAAGCCATTCTGGAAAACAGATAAGCAGTTTCCTACTAAGTTGAACATACACTTAGCACAGTCCCACTCCTAGATATGGTATTATCCCAGAGAAATAAAAATACATGTTTACATAAAGACCTACACAGAATTTTTACAGCAGCTTTACTTGTAATATCCCCAGCTCAGTTCAGTTCAGTCGCTCAGTCGTGTCCAACTCTTTGCAACCCCATGAATCGCAGCACGCCAGGCCTCCCTGTCCATCACCAACTCCTGGAGTTCACTCAGACTCGTGTTCATCGTGTCAATGATGCCATCCAGCCATCTCATGCTCAGTCGTCCCTTTCTCCTCCTGCCCCCAATCCCTCCCAGCATCAAAATCTTTTCCAATGAGTCAACTCTTCGCATGAGGTGGCCAAAGTACTGGAGTTTCAGCTTTAGCATCATTCCTTCCAAAGAAATCCCAGGGTTGGTCTCCTTCAGAATGGACTGGTTGGATCTCCTTGCAGTCCAAGGGACTCTCAAGAGTCTTCTCCAACACCACAGTTCAAAAGCATCGATTCTTTGGCGCTCCGCCTTCTTCACAGTCCAACTCTCACATCCATACATGACTACTGGAAAAACCATAGCCTTGACTAGATGGAATATCCCCAAACTTGGAAAAACCCACATATTTGAGTGGGAGAATGAACGAACATGACTACCGTGGAGTACTATTCTGCAGTAAAAGGAAACCAACTATTGATACAGGCAATAACATGCATGTATCTTAAGAATATTACGCTAAGAAGGAAGCCAGACCTGAAAGATTACATGCTGTATGTTGACAAGCTGTATATTTCCATTTATAGGACATTGTTAAAAAAGAGAGAAGTACAGCAGTGTCAGTTTAGGGGATAGAGGAAGATGAGACTGCAAAAGGGCAGCCAGTGGGAGTTTTGGGGGTGACAGAGCTCTGTGTGTCCTGATTGTGGTTGAGGTTACACAAATCTATACATGTGTCAAAATTCACAGAGCAGCATACTAAAAAAATCAATTGTATTGTAGATTGAAATAAAATTGAAAGGCATATCTGCCTCACTTTGTTTAAATTATGACTTGGTGAGCAACACTGCAGAACCTAAAATCACACGATATTAGAAAGATTCTCTTCTGTTTACTTGCCACTTCCCCAGCTTTTCAGAAACTAGTCAGTACCTCCCTCCTCGGTTCCCACCAGGCAAGACCATACATTGTTTTCTTGGAGGAAACCCAGGGATCCTAGAGCCAGTGTGTGCATTGGGCAGAGGGGAGGTGTCGTGTGGGTCCAGCCACAGCCCAGCCCAGCAGTAATGGGGCCAGCAGGGGCACGGGTCAGCCAGGAACTGGATGGTGTATGGGCACTCCTCTGGCTTCTCCCATTCTGGGATTCTGAAATGGACAAGTGCAGCGCTGGGCTGCAAACGCAGGATGACCTCCTGGGCTGACTGGGCCCCTATCTCCCCTGGAGTCTGGTCAGGCCCAGCAAGGGTGGCCGGAGCGATAGCCCCTCACCCCACCAAGCCCACCAGGCCCTGACCGCCCATGATCACTGGATCTGATAAGAGATCCACACCCAGGGCCCCCTCTCCTCCCCCAATGATGACCACAGCGTGGCCCCCACCCTGGCTCCACGTATATAAGCGGACCCTGGGGACTGAGCACCAGGACGCCAGTTCTCAGCGCGCCCAGCTCCCACTCAGCTGCCACCATGTCTCTGACCAGAGCTGAGAGGACCATCATCGTGTCCATGTGGAGCAAGATCTCCACACAGGCGGACGGCATTGGCACCGAGACCCTGGAGAGGTGAGCACCAGATGGGCTGGGATGGAGCCTGGAGGAGACCATGTAGGTCAGTGAGGAGGGTGAGTGAGGAGGGGTCAGTGAGGAGAGGTCAGTGAGGAGGGATCAGTGAGGTAGTCAGTGAGGAGGGGGTTACTGAAGATGGTCAGTGAGGTGGTCAGTGAGGTGGTCAGTGAGCATGAGATGGTGAGGAGCGTCTCGGTGGTCAGAGGCAGGAGGAGGAGGTGATGGGGGCGGTCTGAGGGTCACCTTTGTCTTTCCGGGCCCAGCACCCAGGTCCCCACAATCACGTGGAGGGAGGGAGGGAGGGAGGGAAGGAAGGAATGACCTGGAGACGGGCGGTCAGGGTGAGGTGGCCGGGCCGTACTGAGCAGCGGCTACCGCAAGAGTCACCCAGAGCGGTCACTAACTCGCCCGCCCGCCCGCAGGCTCTTCTCCTGCTACCCCCAGGCCAAGACCTACTTCCCACACTTCGACTTGCACTCGGGCTCCGCGCAGCTGCGCGCGCACGGCTCCAAGGTGGTGGCCGCCGTGGGCGACGCGGTCAAGAGCATTGACAACGTGGCGAGCGCGCTGTCCAAGCTGAGCGAGCTGCACGCCTACGTGCTGCGCGTGGACCCGGTCAACTTCAAGGTGGGCGCGGGGCCCCGGGGGCGCGTTTTCGGGGCCGGGGTCCCGGGGGCGGGAGGAGGTCTCTGTGGGCGGGGCCCAGGGGCGGGGCGATGTCTCTGTGGGTGGGGTTT